>JAECUM010012001.1:0-42557 GCA_016617855.1 Megalonaias nervosa
TATTTCTGGCCTTCCAAAATATTTTTATCATGTTGGTAAAGGCATAACAAATTATGTGAGAGACCACTTCCTGTTTCATATTTCTATATTCTTGAACTAGTAAAGCATGGTTGACTGACAATAGGTCTCAATGACCTAGTCCTTTGGTCAAGATATGTAGTTGTGAATTAAAGTTACCATATATACTTATGTATAAGTTGAATCCACTGGCAAACTGTACAGGTCCACATATGCTGTCACGTAATGCATCAGCAGATCTGATTCTATGCAGTTTGTAAGGAGTAATCAATAGAACAAGCAACACAGACCCTCATTTGTATGCAAATTATGTGATAACAGATCAGGGTCTATGTTGTTTACAGTTGGACTTGACTTAAACCTAACTCTGTAATTCTTAAGCATGGTATAAATGGTATTGTGAATAAACCAGTTGTATGAGACTTAAAATAAAAATGACCCCTGACTCTTACCACGACCATGACCTCTGACCCTACTCTCCAGAATCTATAGGCTACTTTACATTACCCTTCATATTACTCTAAATTCTGGTCAAGGAACTGACTCATAACAAGTTATTCTGCAAAACCATTTTCCTTTGACACATGATGACCAAGACCTTTCAGCTTTTGATCCAAAACAATGCGGATCTCTTCCATAACACAGCACAAGCCTTCCACAATCTATCAGTCAAGATACATGGTCCAGAATACAGTTATTGTTCAAACAAAACAGGTTTCTTCATTCAGTCACATGACATTGATCTTTGGCTCATAAAGTCAACAGACTTCTTTACTGTGAGTGCAGGCTATCCACAAAGTCTGGTGAAGATTCAAGTTGTAGAACTCAAGTTACGAGGTGGAAAACAAAGTGTTGATGGAGAGACTGACAGAGAGTGTTACTGCACAATAACACTACCAAACTGGTAGATGGATAAAACGGAGATCACAATGAAACATGTCTAGAAAGAAAAAACAGGGGACCAATTCCTTTCATCTTTTCAAGACCAGTGTTCAGTATAAAGAAGTTAATTATGTTGGACAAATTAAGAAAAGGAGTTTAAATACCTTACATCAGTTCATAAATATTGTCTGCTTAAAAATTTCCTGTTTACATTCCATTGTCGGCTGTTAGGGTATTACTACACATAACAGGAGTACTGTAAATAGTACATTTATTATACACCAGTGCCATGTAGCAAATAGTATCATCATACTTCTTTTATGTAAAATAATCTTTCATTGGTTGGATATACAGGTACTAAATGATACACATATAGTATCATACAACTTATGTATTCTGACACTAAGTGATATTGCCTGTCAATATTATTCAGTATCCCAAATGTATGTCATTTACAAAAATTTGGTAAAGGTATCTGGTATGCAAGTGAAATTATTGTATGGAAACTTTTCCCTCTTCCCTGCGACCTTATGACTGTCACAATAGATGTATTTTTAAGCCCAAAATCAGTACATTTCTTACCTGCCCCTAGTGCAAGCTACTTACAAAGTTTAGTATGGTTAGAAAGTGGAGAACTCGAGTTACTGTGTAAATTGGGAAAGAGACAAATGGACAACATAATAGCTTGATATGCTCTGCAGGTATGTAAAACTGGGACTCTCAAAATATTCTCTGCTTGAAGGACAGAACTTAAATCTTCAAGAAAATGAACTTTGTTTCTCATAGTCAAAAAAATGTTTGTGTATAATGTTAAAAATTTCTTAGATTAAACAGCCAGTGCTTCAAAATAATCTTTCAAACCAGGAACAATATTAAATCACAGTTATTTATGATGTGTTATGAAAAATTGTATTATCACGCCCAATTTCTAGGGTTTCTCATTATCGCAACCCCTCCTCAGCCCAACCATAAATCCTTTTAGTGATCAAACTACCAAATGTGAATCAAACTGAATGTTTCTAAATCAACTTCATCAAGCTGTTCAAAATAACTTCATCAAGCTGTTAATCTAAATTTTATCTGAACACCAAGAATAACATACTTCTAGTCTAGTAAAAAGAAATTACCAGCTTACACCGTATATATCTTGCATCTGGGCATCACGTATTTACAATCCGTCCATGAATATACAACCTATCCATTCTCTCAACAAAGCTATGAGACCCTTATACATGTATCCTGGATATCTGTAAATGCCATACTCATAACAAATACTCATGGTTGTTAACGTCCCTGCTGTGTGCTGATAAGACTGTGTCAGCTAATAGCAAACTTCAAGTTCAGTAGTCATGTTCAGAAGACAGTCAAACTCGGGGAAAAAAACAATAAATACCAACTTCTCAAACTGGTGCATTATAATGGATAGAAACAAAAATGTGCTTTAATTTAACATGGTTGCTACCAAATGATAGTTATTATCAAATTAAGTATTATTTGTTTTATACACATATATAATTTTTTACTATATTTAGGTTTGTTTTTGTTAGTTGTAATGGCACTTTTAAGACATTATAATTGGCAATATCATGCCAAGGAATTGGGAGTTAAATGCCTTTCCAATGGACACTACAAGACAGTGGAGCCAGATGGGCCTGGATGGATAACGAACATGTGACCCCTGCATTATGAGTTTAATGCTATATAAAGCTAGTTACTGTGCTCCACGTTATTATCATTTTATTATACATGTAAGAAGTCACTATATAGTTATAAATTGCTGCTACTACATTGCTATTTAACAAATTTATCATTCTAAATAGTAAATTCTCATCATTAAGTTAGGTAATGTAATACATAATAAAATGGAATGTAATAAATACAATATAATAAAGAGGATCAATAATAAAAATGGATTGTTAGAAACCACATTTAACAAGGCAAACTGTTCCCAACTATATGAACAGCATGCTAACCCTGACTTACCTTGACATAAAGTGATGGCAGATCAGGATCTATTCTGTTCAAGTAAGAAAGATTGCTTCATAAATGTTGGAATATTTCACTTCATTCAATATACTGTACGTACTTTCTTATAAGATGACTCCAACTGCAAACTACAAAGACCCAGATCTGCCATCACATAATGCACCAGCATATCTGGTTCTGTGCATTTTGTTAGGAGTAATCAGTAGAACAAACAACACAGACCCAAATCTGCAGGCACATTATGCTGTGGCAGATCAGGATCTTTGTTGTTTGCAGTCTGACATGACTTATAAGTGAGTACAGATGGTATATTCCAAATAAGGGTCATTACATATAAAAGTATGGAGAAAAATACTGTCACTTACTGCCCATGACAAAATAGATTAAGGAGGATTTTTACAAGTCCATCAAATTTGCACAGGTTGAAGATCAAAGGCTTGAAATCAAATACACATTGACAAATGGATATCTAGGTGAGTAAATATTTTCAGTATCACTGTATGACAATTACCAAGATAACGTCATTTTCTACGAACAGCATGCGTGACTGACTTGCAGCAAGTAATAAATCATTAAACATATCCCAAGGTCACATATACTTTTAGCTGATTTATCATTTCTTTGACAGGACTGTAATTACAAATATTAAAACCAAATAAGCATTTTTCTTTTTGTTTAATTTAACAAGGCACAGCTGTTGTTTTGCATCTAATACCTCTCCGAATTCTGAGTACTATGATACATCTAGATAAAAAGTGGCATCATATCAATGATGCCGTAATGTAATAATCACATCTTCTCAAACTGAACAGTAAACTTGTTTTGACAAAAGCTGACAATTTTAAATCTTGATCAGAATGACCCAAGCAGATGCTGATATGATGTCATAGTATGCAAAAGCAAATATGGGTGTACACTGCATGAAATGGGTGTGTCTATATATAGAAAACTACAGTGCAGCAAGCCAGGGTAGCTTATTTAGTAGAGTACCAAATCTTTAATCCAAAGGTCATTGGTTCATTACTGCCTGGTTGGCTCCCTCACTGTGTCCTTGAAGAAGGCACTTGGCTGCCATTTTTTTTACATAAAGTAGCCAGTAACTACTGGTGTGTGCCTTAGAGACACATTTCTGGTTTGGCTGGGCTCAGCACATTTCAAGGGGCTTTGCCTAATCATTTTCACTACATGTATCTTTTGTTTGGTTATGACTGCATATTAAGGACACAACAAAATAACCAATCTGTCATGGTCTGTGGAGTGAACCTGGTACTCCTGCAAAGAAAGTCCAGCATGTTAACCATAGAGCTAGTGCCAATAATGTGTTAATAGTGGTGTTAAATACCAATCAACCTGTCCTGACTTACAATAGGTTGGCAACACCAATCAACCTGTCCTGACTTACAATAGGCTTGACACACCAATCAACCTGTTCTGATTTACAATAGGCTAGCAACACCAATCAACCTATTCTGATTTACAATAGGCTAGCAACACCAATCAACCTGTTCTGACTTACAATAGGTTAACAATACCAATCAACCTATTCTGACTTACAACAGGCTAGCAACACCAATCAACCTGTCCAGACCTAAAATAGACTAAGAACACCAATCAACTTGTTCTGATTTACAACAGGCTTGAAACACCAATCAACCTGTCCTGACTTAAAACAGGCTAGCTACACCAATCAACCTGTTCTGATTTACCATTGGATAGAAATACCAATCAACCTGTTCTGACTTACAACAGACTAGAAACACCACAACTGTTACAAGTTCTCAAATTCTAAAATAATACTTATTCATTAAGATGAGTGTTCCTTGCAGAGGTTTTGGAGGGGGTCTCAGAAAATATTTTCTAATGATTAACAAAAACAATTTCTTCCCTTTTTCAATTTTTAAAAATTTTCTAACTATTTTGATGACTTGTTCACTTCTGTTTCTAAAAATGCTTTTACAGATTTTTGTTCTGTGTACTTTGATAAACTTCCAGTATATCTCTTTAAGTGTAAAGCTTGATGCTTGTGGCACATATTGATGTATAACTCTTTAAGTGTAGAACTTGATGCTTGTGCCACATATTGATGTATAACTCTTTAAGTGTAGAACTTGATGCTTGTGGCACATATTGATGTATAACTCTCTAAGTGTAGAACTTGATGTTTGTGGCACATATGGATGTATAACTCTCTGAGTGTAGAACTTGATGCTTGTGGCACATATTGATGTATAACTCTAAGTGTAGAATGTGATGTGTGTGGCACATATTGATGTATAACTCTAAGTGTACAACTTGATGCTTGTGGCACACATTGATGTATAACTCTGTAAGTGTAGAACTTGATGCCTGTGGCACATATTGATGTATAACTCTGTAAGTGTAGAACTTGATGCTTGTGGCACATATTGATGTATAACTCTTTAAGTGTAGAACTTGATGCCTGTGGCACATATTGATGTATAACTCTGTAAGTGCAAACTGTGATGCATGTGACACACTGATGTATACCTCTAAGTGTAGAACTTCATACCTGTGACACATATTGATATATATCTCTAAGTGTAAAATGTGATACCACTGCCACGTATTGATGTTTATCTCTGTAAGTGTAGAACTTGATGCCTCACAGTGGCACATAATGATGTATATCTCTGAGTGTAAAACATGATGTCATTGCTACATATTGATGTATATCTGTCTGGGTGGAATGTGATGCCAATGACACACTACTGATGGACATCTCTGTAAATGTAAAATGTGATGCCTGTCAAACATTGATGTATATCTCTAGGTGTAAAACATGACGTCATTGCCACATATTTATGTATATCTGTGTAAGGGTAAAATGATATGCCTGTGCCACATATGGACATATATCAAGATACATGTAAACCACCTACAATACATGTACACCACCTACAATATATGTAAACGAGGTATAAGCAACTAATAGTTATTTATGGCTGCTGAAGACTGAAATATAACTTGTAGAAGCTAAGTATCATTTTGAATTGATTATCCACTTGTAGTACTGGTATGTGTACTGAAAAGGCAAAATTACTGATGCATGGATACACTGGTAGATCGTCTTCCCACTATGTATTTGCCAAAGTAACCAGAGACACATAGGATGCCCTTAGACCTAATGACTTATGTCAGTAATTGCTGACTGTTAGTTTAAAATTTAAGTTAATATAATCCAGTAATCCATCATGAAGCCATAGTGTATAAGGCCCTATACTGAGGCTGGCTTATAAAGCAGTTGATAGTGTATATATTTTACTGCCACTTAATGAAATGGAATCCATGATTACACCCTCCTTATAATGGGAACTGTGTTAAAATGATGGGCCTTATAACAGGAATTGTGTTATAATGATGGGCCTTAGTGTGCGGGAGAACTATATTTACAATGTGAAACAAAATGCCAAATGAACACAAGATGTTCATATTTTTCTAATTAATAACTTTTATCTTCACAAGCATATCCTCTCCTAGGTTTAGCTACCATTGTCAAAGAAAGTTATAAAGGATATATGTACAATAAGTGACAACATAGGCATTTCCCTGAGAGCTAAATATTGTCCTCTATCAAGATCAAAACACATGGACAAAGGGCAATCAGCTGATTTACAGGTGTGTCACCCTATCATCTTAACACTTTACATACAAGTGGTGGTAAATTAGTACATCCAGGAATGATTCTGCAATATTATAGTAGCCCCCAAATCTGCTTGCATGCCTAGAATTTCTTCCTTGTAACATATATTACTGAATTAGAACCGTATTTGACCTTGTTTCCTTACTTGAAGTATTCCTGATCATGCAAAAGCTTGGCATAGCTTTTAAATATATTTAAGCATTACAAATTACTACTGGGATAGTCCAATGCATGTGAATCAATAAGAGTTTACAAATATGCAGACAACTCCAACATATTCAAAGTGATGGATATGTATTCCTTCTATAATCAGAATAATTGTTTTGACTAGCTTTGTAGATAATTGATATCTACATACTATTAATGACTAATATACACATTTTGTGCTTTGAATTCCTTAAAATCAATAAAGGACCTAAGATAAATCTGCTGAAGGTATGTTTGGAGTCACATGATCTAGCATGTAATTCCAAATGACTTTGATTATTTCTACTGAACTAAATTGTTTTATGACATTCTGTTTCACGCCTTTTTTATTGACAAGGGAATTTAGATTTTATTAGTGTTCAATATTTTATAGTAATGACTGTATATGCTTGGTAGATATGCTGCAAAAAATCCCTATCTTTTGAACAGAACAATTAACTTTCAGTTCAATGTTTTTTTTAAAAGTACCATGTGATCACTATACACTTTTATTTCAATAACACCTCTAAGCAACAAACAGAATCACCATATATACTCATATATGAAGTCCAATAACAAACATCGTGAGCCCTCATTTGCCCTTACAAAATGTACCAGCAAATCAGGGTCTATGTTGATTGTTCTACTAATTAGTCCCAACAAACAGCACAAACCCAGATTTGCTGGCAAACTATGCAATGGCAGATCTACTGGCATACAATGCAATGGCAGATCTTGGTCTGTGCAGTACTTTGCAGTTGGATCTCACATGTACATGTATTGAATAAATGCTGATTTATAACGATGCCAACATTTATACATGTGTAATGTTATTGGGAATAAACAGGCATATTCATTTTTATACTAAAGACTGATTCTAAAAATTTATGTTTTTTTATTCTAAAGAACACAACTGCAACAAAAGGTAACTTCTCTACAAAACAAGAACAATATTATGTAACTAACTTCTGTTTACACTATTCACAAGACCATATAAATTAATATTTTTCATTTGCTATAAAAAAACATCTTAAAAAAAGCGTAAACTTTAAGGTGGAGAATCTGTGGGCTGTTGTGGCAAAGAGACCCCTGTGCTGCAACAAGAGGTACCTCCTCTAAGGTACTTTCCTGGTCTGATCTACCAACAGGTTATATTAAGTAGACCAATGAACCCTATGTGGCCACAGATGGGCTATCGTCTCATAAATTATCAAGAAAGTGATAACCACAATCAAATAATGCAAGGACCATTTGGATAATCCGACTCAGTTAAATGAAAAATTAGAATATTTTCCCCAAAACATCTTTAAACATGAAAACAATGGCAAATTTCTGCAAGTGTTACAAGCATTCAAGGAAATGAGGAAGTGTATCGTAAATAATCCAAAAAACATATGTGGTAGTCTGACTGGTGCTGGGTTCTCTCTGTTCTTGACTCTAGAATGTTCCATCTAATGGGAAGCTGGAATTGTGAGCCAGGATGAGGGGATTCTCATCCCACCATAGGTAAGCAATGTTACATCTGCAATGTATTCCTACGGTCCTACTAAAATACCTCTTTACAGCATAGTGTTTTTATATATTTTCTTCGAAAAAAAGATGGTGCTGTCCGTAAGAGAAGAAATTAACAGTTTAATTCATTAGCTACAATGTTAATGGATCTTCTATTACATATAACAACAGACAAAAGTATGAATGATGCAAAATGAAATTACAGACCACTCTTTTGCATTTACTGGAAGATTAAAAGGCTTTCTTTTTAATGAAAATAAACATGAAGTAGCAGTTCTGATGGATTTATCAAATATTTTTGCCATTTCCCTCATGATATTCTCAATTGCAAACTAAATTATGGTATGTCAGATTGCTCAGTAGGTCTCACGGAACTATCTGTCATACAGGAAGCACCATAAGATGCAAGGTATCTCAATTTGCAGGTTAGAAATCCAAAAACAGTTCCACATGGGTCAACCCTGGAATCTTTACTTTTTAATTATTATATCAATATTATTCTCATTATATTAACTACAGCTCTCTGCACAAGTAACTTACATTTTTTTGTCACATTTTTTCTCAGTTTTATTTACAATTCATATTTCTCAATCCAATCACTTGAAAATAATTCCTTTCCTACAATCAGAACTGATGCTTTAATTGGCCATTACAATCCCAAGTCACACTGCATAATATACAGAACAGGTGATCTGCTTATCAGCATTCCTAATATCTTATACAGTCATAAACCTTATATTAAAAAACTTGGAACACATGAGCATGTTCAATTCCTTTCATTACTTTTGTACAAAAAATACAAATGTACTAATCAACTTGTCAAAATTCACAATATCTTATACGATCATGACTTTTACGCTGAAAAAAGTCGGGATCTAAAGGACACCACAATCACTACCTCCAGATCCAAATGACCAACATATAGGCAGTTTCTATCCTTGAACCATCACGTTATGGAACAACCTCCCTGACTACATTTTATACCATCCCACACTGTGATCAATGTAACAGACTCTGGCCTCCTGCAGGCTCTAGGGTACATACTCTTATTTTCCTTTTCTGCTGCATTTTAATCAAATGTCTATAATATTAAGCCATACCAAACTGAACAAGAGCACAGTGAACATTACTTTACATGCCTGCCCTGTGTTTAATAGCTGCCAATGCAAGCAATTAACACACTGAACTTAACATACAGATTACATTATTTTCTTACAGACTTGCCACAAACATGACATCTTGACTTTCAGACCTGATAATCCGTAGGATTCTTTTGCAAATCATCCACAAGTACTGAGTCTGATCAAGGAATTTAGAACAAATATTGTTCTGAAAAACCCATTTTCTTTGAGCAACACAGACTCTGACCACAAAACTTTTGTCAAGGCATGCGATCTGGTTACTGTGAAGAAACCATTGGTCTTCTTTTTGTAAGTAACCTTGACTATGAACTCTACACCCCAAAATCAATAAGCTTATTCCTTACCTAAAGTGCTAGCCATCTACAATGTTTGGTGCAGGCATACCATGCAGAAACGAAGTTTTTATGCAATAAAACATTTTTCTTTTCCAGTCACACTGACAATAACATTCAACTCTAAAATCAAAACTTCTTTCTTACCCAACAGGTAAGTCACCACCTAATTTTCATGACAGAACATGGCCAGTAAATGAACTTTCTGTGCAAAAACTGCTTTGCTTCTTTTAGCCAGTGACCTTGACCTTTTTACCCCAAAATCAACTTGCCTTTTATTTACCTGAAGTGCCAAGCCCACAATAAATGTTTAATCCAGATCTGTGAGCTAAAACAATGTTAGGGGAGATAAATCATTTTTCATATTTCAGTCAGTGACCTTCACCTCTAACATTTTTACCCCAGTGATGATTGGCTTCCACAAAGTGTGTGGAATCCACTTTTTGCCTCTCAAAGTGGCAATGACCTTTCACCTTTTAACCCCAACATTAACAGGCTTCCTTCTTAACCAAAGGGCAACTAATCCACTAGATTGGTAACTGGAGATAGTGAACAACTCCAGTTATTATGCAGAAAGCAGTTTTCTTCATTCAATCACAGTGACCTTGACCTTTGACAGATAGGTTTCTTCCTAACCCAAGTGTAAGTCACAAAGTTTGGATATAGTATATAGTGGAAAACTTGAGTTACTGTGCAAATTTTTCTTCTTTCAATCCGAGATCTTTTATATTTAGACCCCAAAATCAACAGCCATTTTCATTGCTTCAAATGCAAGTCATCCAGATATTCTTGAGAAACTCCAACACACCAAATTAGCTTCTTTAAAAAAAAAAAAAAATTCTTATATGTCTGTGCTGACATGTTCTCAGGATAACTACACAAATTTCGTCATGATCTTTGACCTTGAATCTCATCACTGATAGAAGATTGGTGAACTTTTAATTATCTCATATTATCTCTCAAGATAACCCTCCACGATCAGTTTGACTAAAGTCAATAATCAATATTTGTTTTAACTGATGAATTCACTAAACATTATAGTTGAAAAGGTAAAGTTTCAATATGACCACTAAACCTGCACATTTATTCCAGGTAAATCTGCAGATTAAACCATAAACCAGATCTGATAAAACCCACTGATATTTGTTTGTGCAAGGTGGATGACGTATGTTAGCTAGAACGTGCAAATTCACACATACTGAAATAGTTGCGGGGAATGAAAAGCTTCCCAAGATAATAACTAAATAATGTAATAAAATTACGATATGTTCATTAGTGTGCATTTTTAGTTCTTCCACCTTCAGAACATAATGCATGATTAGAATAGTGGCAATATATTCTTTAACAAAAAACCCCCCTTTTCAGCCATAATATTGTAATAATTATTAGATATTTTACAAACTAGTCACAAATATACCTATATTGTCAAATTATTATTAACTTATAAGTGTTACTTGTTATATTAATATTTTATAATTTTCTTCAGTTTAAATTTTCAATCATTCTTTATAATCCCTAATGCAAATGATTTTACCATCGTTTATAACTCGAGTTATTGAAGTTCATGCATACTGTATCCTAAAATTATTTTTTTATCCATGATTTAGACTCGTTTCTGCAAGGGTAAGAACTATGTAAGCACCAAATCTGTGATTCTAAATAAAACAGGTTGCTTTTCTCCAACAAGGCATCTGTGATAGTCAGTGGTGTAGCGAGGGTACTTAGTGCCCAGGGATAAAACATAAACTTAGCGCCCCCTTCGAGTGCATCTGAAATAATGAATAGTTGTATTTTCCTCATTTTGGTGCCCCTGGCACATGGTGCCCAGGGACAACTGCCCCCCCCTTCCCTCCCCAAGCTACACCACCGATGATAGTAGAATACTTTCTGTCAAAATCATGTTGTTTCTTGCATAATCTTTAAAAAAAATTATTTAAAGTTTCTCATGTGTTTTGTATCTGCATTCATATTTGATGACACATCTGTATCAAGTTTCCAACATTGACAGGCTCATATGCCAAGACAATTTGTGTCAAAGTTGGTAAAATTATGTTTGGCAGTTTTTCTACTTTTAATAAAGGCAACAATATTTGATGTCAGAACACCAATTATATAAATCTGAAAGGCATTCAAGTCATGACACTTTCTGTAAAATTTGATCAAAGTCTGCTAACTGGTGTTTTAGAACATATTGGCAATTTTTTTTCATATATAGTAACAGCAGCCATATTTGAAGGAAGGTTGGCATTTCTTGTATAAACTAAGAAGTCCAGAATGCTTTTTTGTAAAATTTGGTCAAATTCTGTTGACTAGTTTCTGTAAATATTTCAAAGCTTTCTGTCAAATTTCTGCTAAACAGTTTCTCACAAGATAGTATTCCAAGTTTTGTCTCCTTTTTAGTAATGTCAGCCATATTGGATGGACTCCTGGGATCATTTGTATAAACATGAACCTCTTTATGCCAGGATGCTTTCTGTCAAATTTAGTCAAATTTGTTTAGCAATTTTTGAAAATTCATTTAAATGTTTTATTACTTTAGAAGCAGTGGCCATATCTGATGGTGGATCAGAATTACTTGAACAACATTTGAAAGAAGTTCATGCCAGGATATTGTATTCTATACAGCGTTTTTTGAGGTCACTTAAATACTTTTCTATTTTTAGCAGGTGTGGTCATGTTTGATGTAGGACTGGCATCATTTGTGCAAATTTAAAAGTTCTTCATGCTAGGATGCTTTCTGTCAAGTTTGGTAAAATTCTAATCAGTGTCTTTCTGAGCAGAAATAGTTTAAATGTTTTTCTATTTTCTGCAGTGGTGGCATTTCAGATGACTATCAGCAGAATTTGCATAAATTTGAAAGGTCTTCATGACAGGATGATTTCAGTGAAGTTTGGTAAACTTCACGTCAATGTTTTGAATGAAGTGGTCTAAAGGTTCTTCTATTTTATGGATCGCTCCGGTGGCCTAAGTGGTTAGAGTCTCTGCCTCAGACACGGGAGGTCATGGGTTCGAACCCTGGCCAAGTCATACCAAAGAATTATAAATATGGAACTAATAGCTGCCTTGCTAGGTGCTCAGCATTAAGAGATCAGTGTTAGGACTGGCTGGCCTGGTGTCAGGATAATGTGACTGAGTGGGGCATGATGTTACATGTCTGTGGCATGATGCCCCTCTTCTAGACATCTCAATAAACTGCCACTGCAGACATCTTAATGATATGAATGAAACATTGTTAAAGCTACATTTAAAAAATCAAAATCACACACACAATCCACTATGTTAAGTACCAGTGGATTATCTATTTTATGTACAAATTTGAAAGTTCTTCATGCCAGATACTCCTTTTCAAATAGATCCAGTGGATTTTTAATAAATTTTCAAATAGGTCCAGTGGATTTTTAATAAGTGTCAAATGGCAATGCTTGACAGATGTACAACTAATGATGCAGGGCCATGTCGTAAGATCACATGACCTTATGGCCAGGTAAATGAAAAATTCAGACCTACATGCTGCTGCACAAATACTATGACTAAGAAAAGTGTGGAAATAATTACAAATGTGTGTGAGAGAGAGAGAGAGAGAGAGAGAGAGAGAGAGAGAGAGAGAGAGAGAAAGACAGAGACAGAGACAGAGAGAAATGGCAGGGTTCATTTTCACAACCATTTTCTCCTCTTCCTCATGTATACTCACGTCTGTGTATAAGGCCCTTATTGACTTGTCTCAGGGGGCTAAATTTAAGCATCAATATTCAAAAAGTAAAAGATTTTCAAAATGCTACCATTAAAGCAAAGAAACGTTTATATTTAATACTAACTATTCAACATCTTTACCAAAATATCCAACACCAAAGGAGCAAAGCATAGGAAAAGCAAGCACAGCCTCTGTAATGTGTACTGACTGAGATACTATAAATGGCTCTAATTTAGAACTTTAGCGGAAAAATCATATCTAGCTTCATTTCAAAGGAAGAATATCATGAAAAGCATGTTATATTCCTCCTCTTTGTTTAACAGTCCTCTATGAAGATAAATGAAATTTCTGTGCAGAAACCACTTTACTTCTTTCAGTCACTAATCTTGACCTTTGACCCAAACTTGATAGGGTTCGCAATTGTCATAAGTGTAGCCATTCACAAAGTTTGATCCAGGTATTTGGAACTAATGTTACTCTTCAGAAACCATTTTTATTCTTTCTTTCATAATGCCTTTGACCTTTTGATTATCAAATCAACAGGGTTCTTTCTAACCCCAAATGTATGTCATCAAATCAACAGGGTTCTTTCTAACCCCAAATGTATGTCATCAAATCAACAGGGTTCTTTCTAACCCCAAATGTATGTCATCAAATCAACGGGGTTCTTTCTAACCCCAAATGTATGTCATCAAATCAACAGGGTTCTTTCTAACCCCAAATGTATGTCATCAAATTAACAGGGTTCTTTCTAACCCCAAATGTATGTCATCAAATCAACAGGGTTCTTTCTAACCCCAAATGTATGTCATCAAATCAACGGGGTTCTTTCTAACCCCAAATGTATGTCATCAAATCAACAGGGTTCTTTCTAACCCCAAATGTATGTCATCAAATCAACAGGGTTCTTTCTAACCCCAAATGTATGTCATCTGCAACATTTTATAACTACAGATGATGGAAAACTAAAGTTATTGTGCAGAAACCATTCTTCTTCGAGTCTTGGGCTCAGCTAACGTTGGTACGTGAGAAAGCTTGCCAGCAGCTTCTCATGGGTCGGTTGTTCTTTCTGCGGGTTTTCCCAGCTTCTTCCTCCACCATTTCTACTGGCCGCCATGTATAGCCTATCTTGTGCTGAAAATGGCGTTAAATCCTATAACAACAACTTTCAGTCAGTGACCTTGACCTTTAAAATCTGACAGGATTCTTCCTTCTCCCAAATGCAAGCCATCCACCAAGTTTGTAGATGGTGGGCAACTCAAATTACATGTAGCAATTACATTGGTAATATATGGACAGTTTACAATATAATAACGTAAAACTTTCCACCTTATGGCTTATGGATAAAAAAGGGTGTATTTTCTGCATACAAGGGGAATTTCATAAAAAGGTAAATGTAAATCTTGCATATATCATGCATAAGTTTGCATTATTTTTGTGCTTTCTGATTTTTCAATGTAATCATATTTTTAGAAATAAGGACAATTTTTTTGGGTGTGATTTATTTAGAATTAGTATGACCTTCACAATCACAAACCCTGGAATATACTCTGCTCCATATAGCAGAGGAATCCAAAAGAACAACAATATTGTCTGACATCATGGAAATGTCTTATGTACATGCACAAGTTCTTGGCCTGAACCAAGGTAGTACTTTAAGCTCATATTTAAAAATGATTTTATTTGACAAATATTGAAAATATATTTTAAATCATGCATTTTATCAAGAAATATTTGAGCAGTTGCATGAGGCTTTCTGAAGCATAACAAAATTATAATTACATCGTACTAGTAAGTTTAAATTAATAGGTACTCTAGAACATAATAAAAAATTAACATGGTGAGGCATTCTGTGGTGAAAGGGGAATTTAAAATATGATATATCTATTCCAGGGTTCCTGCACCAAAATGATTTTATTTTCCAGGAGATTTTAAGGAGAAAATAACAAATTTCATGATTTATATTTGAAGTCTGATACTCTGATTAAAAACACAATACTGCAGTTGAAGGCACGTGTGCAAAAATCTCTTAGTTACTAGACTCAACCATGGTTACCAATGTAATATGACAAATGTTCCAAAATCATTCACTGCAAAGCTGCAGTGGAAAAATAACATATCTTCTCTAAATATTCTTACCTTAGCTTTACAATATCAAATCCAAGGGCATTTAATGACAAAAAGTAATTTTCAAGGAGGTTTCCAGAATATTTTTGATGAATTCAAATTCCAACTGGATTCCAGGACTTCATTAAAAATCAGGAGGGTGTGGGAACCCTGCTATTCTCAAGAATGCCATAAAAATTTATCGTCAGATAAGGCCACTGGGGAATGAATGTTAAAACTGTTATCTATAATCCAACACACCACAATATACCATCAAAACGCCATGTGTAATGACCAACACCCCATCATCTACTATACAACGTTCCACATTATACCATCAATGCACCATGCATAGTGACCAATACCAGGTCGGCTACTATCCAACGCCCAACACTATACCATGAACACATGATGTGTAGTAACCATTAATCAGTCAGCTACTACCAAACACCTCACATTATACATGCACCATCAACATGAATGTAGTGACCAATACCCTATCATCATCCAATATCCAAATATGCAATGTGTAGTGATCAACACCATGTTATTTACTATCAATTACCCCACACTATACCATGAACACATTGTTTGTAGTGAACAATGTCCAGTCAACTACTATCCAACACCCCACATTATAAAATCAACATGCCATGTATAGTGACCTGCTGCCTAATGGCTATATGTATATATCAGAAAAGAAAAATTAAAACTCATAAACTGAAAATTAAAATTAAGAATGAGAATCTTAGAAAACTAAAATTTGAAAAACTTTGAAAATTAAAAAAATTGTTCAAATTCAGTTTTTAAATTTTCATCTCAAAAGTTTTGTTTCCAAAATTTTGTTTTTCAAGTTTTTTTGTTTTTTTTTAATATTTTCGTTTCTTATTTTCATTTCAGATATTTGTTTTTCAATTTTCATCTTCACTGTCTTCATAATCAGTTTTTAAATTCATTTTTTCAAATTTTTTTAAAATTTTAATTTTTCAATTTCTCATTTTCAATTTTTATTTTCATTCTTTCATTTTCAGGTTCATTTTCTTTTCTCATTTCAATCTGTCATATCTAATTTTTATTTAAAATCTACTTTTTCAAATTTTTGGTTTTTAAATTTACATTTACTGTTTATCATTTATAAAATTTATTTCCTGTTTTATTTCTTTCAGTTTTTATTTCTTAATTTTCATTTTCATTTTGAATTTTGTTTTTCAATTTTAGGGTGGTGATGATGCTTTTGATAGAGCTTTGTACTGTGTCAGATAAGATTGCAACAGAGAAAGAAAAATTTTCTTCCTGAAATTGATATAGGTAAAACTAAAGTAACATAGTCTTTCAAAGATATTAAACAAAATGGAGTGAAAGGAAGTTATGCATTGTACATGGAGTGTTCAGGCCTGTTAAGAAAATAATGTTCTGTCTTTCTGTAAAAACATGAATTATGCTTACACACACCATAACTACAAACGTATGAATGGTGTAAGTTTTCTGTGGACGCCATAGGTTTATACAACCCTTTCATGAACCAATTAGATCTCTTGGAAAAGTAATAACACTCAAATGATTGCCAAATGAAAGAAAATCCAAATCCATCCATTATAATTACTTCTCTCACATAATAGCATATATGTTTGCATGTACAGTGTGTGTATGCAATGCTATTATTTGAATGTCTGCGGCATCAGTCAAAAGGAAAAACATTTAACCACAGGAAATCTGGTCTGCATTGGCAAAATAAAAAAAAAAAACCCAACAAATTGGAAGATATGAACAGAAATATTGTTACAAGGAACTGCCTGCATGCCCCTGACTTACCGTTAGTGATTAAGTAAGAAGACAAAAGCATTCACAATCAAAACACATAAAGTGGGAAAACATCAACTGAATGAAGCAAAAGTTCATTGGAAAGGATATCCACTCAGTTTCAATTATTGGATTGCTGCTTACCAAGTCAATGACTACACAATGAAGCAGAAGTGACCACCATGCCATTAAACACAGCTACATCTCCATATTGGAGTTCATCATTTCAAAAACGACATACACAGCAACAACAAATAGTGTTTTTCTGCCAAATCTTTGGGGTGTATTGTGTTATCAGAGCAGTCATTGGAAATTCAAGTTTACAACAAGGAAATAAGCAACTGTGAACTATTTGTACTCAGCAGTTGTATTGGTTATCTTCTTCCGATTCCTGTCTTGAAATATAGCATAGTATATATTATAAACTGACAGTAAAAACAACAATTATAGTTTCACCAACACCTTTCAAAACAACAATTCTTCCAATCCCAGTAGCAGCCATCTTCTGTAACATTTGTAAAATCATTTGAAGATGAGTGACTCTTCAGAGACCAAAACCATCAAACAATGAATGATCAATTTCATTTAACATTACCATGTGACAGTTCTATAGCTGGATTTTCCCAATTACACATTATGTTGTTTCACAACATACCTCAAACCATACAACTGGATCATGAAGCTCACTGAGAAGTAACTTTGCTAGAAATTATTTATCCCACTCAATTAAGAATGTGATTAAATATTAAACCACTTTCCATGTCTAAACATTCAGTTTAAGAACACTTGGAGAAACCATAACACCATCATCAGTACATTCCTAACTGACTATCTATTCAATGAGAATCCCACCAAGAGTTTAGGTATTTTCAGTACTGTTTTCAACAATTAGTTTGGCAAAGCACTGGAGGATACTCACCATAGTTATCAAGTAATGTAAAATTGCTCACCTTTTTCAAATGTATTTTTCACTGGTAAAATACTGTCTACAAGATTTTCTCCTAATTTGTTTCCTATTCTCGATGGAAACACAAATGTAGCACAGCAATCAAAAGACATTCACAACAATTTTCAGTTCTCTATTAAGTTGAATGAAGGATTGGAAGTGATGTTTGTGTATTCTGATATCATCTTGTATAACACTGTAGAATACACAGCTGCTCCACTCTGAGAGTTGTTCTTTTCAAAACTGGGATTCTGCCACTGCTGCTTATGCTAAAGGAGGAAACATGTTCCTCACGTTCATTCAGAATTTATACATCCTCATTGTCAACTTATTTTTTGACAGTGTCAATATTAGCATAAAAAGTGATCTAGGACAAAATATTCTGCTCTCAAAAGGAAATGTCACAGTTAACACAAACAATTCTCCAGTGAATTGTAAAAAAAAAGATTAATCGTCTATGCCTCAGCAAGTAGAGTGCATAAGGAAACATCAAAACCCTTCAGACCTCAATACACATTCATAAAAAGGATAAGGATAGTAGAACAGGAGCAGTCAGAGAATTGGAAAATTTTCATTACTAATTGAAAAACAGATGGAACAAAGAATGCAATTAGATTCTTACAGATGTTCAGAATTCAATCTGTTTGCTAAGCCACCCACGATGATAACCTGAACAATCTCTGGATGTACAGAAAAGAAGATACAAAACACACATCTGGAAGCTTCAGTGGTATGGTAACCTGACAAAATGGATGCCTCATTGATACAGAAATGACAGAAGCTTATGATTCTCACAATGTTGGATTTAATGACTGTTGAAAGAAAATCAAACAAGGATGCAGTCTAGAAAAGATGGATCATTTGCATTTGGACATGTGCGTTCAAAGACAAGTATTTATTAAATGGGGTGGATGTATGACCGTGACTGAATGGAAGTAGTACCATGTTGCATTTGATGGCTAATGCTGAAGAGTACAAAACAATCACGAAAGAAGCCAGACTTTTTGTGCACTGTGTCAAAGTCTTAGCTGTAGCGGAAAATGACACGTCAGATTGAACACAAATGACCACTAAATATCCTGTATGATGAGTGGAAATGAACACTTTCACTAATGCTTCGGGATGTAGATCCAAGATTGAAGATCATGTTTTCCAAGGACAGCTGCCAAAATGTTTGCTCACTGGCATTATCAACAATAATGGTCCTTATGAGTCATCGAGCAAAACCTTTTTGAGTTCCACCACTTCAATATGTCCAAGACAGAAGACACCCAAGACAGATAGACATTGTGTACCAGACCCATTGAACCTAACTTTGCCCAGAAAAATTACTTGAGATCTAACTTGACACCGAGGCCACAGGAATTAGGTACCAACAGCAGCAACTGTATTTCCTATAACAACTATGAAGGCAGATATGGTTTATAGGGAGTTTATTTCACTCCAGACCAAGGCAGTGTCAAAGGATGTTTCTACCCTATATAATCAGGCCAACTTCATGTGGAACTTAGTTTGCAGTTGCTCTGGCAAACACAGTTAATGTCATCTGTATGCAGAATTTAACAACACTCTGGAAATCAACAGTTTGAGACAAGTGATTCTAGACTATTAGAAAAGAAATGATGGAACACGAAAAACCTATGGAGATAGGTGATGTGGACTTTTTATTATCCAGAACAATGAGACAAAAACAGTCATGCAGTCAAGATGGCCAGAACAAGAATAACATTTAGTCTACTGTTTTGCTAATGACCTGGCTGAAAGCCTGACCAGAGAACATTATTTGAGATGCCAAATCAATTATCCTAGTCAGACACAACAAGACAAAAATGTTTAACGACTGGTTCAGAAGAAAAGTCTGAACAGTTCCTGGAAGAGACCTGGACTCTCATCTTAGGGGCAATTTATGTATACAGACTTACATACCCATTTCTTATCTCCACTGACTTCTCTGCTCACTCACAGTTCACACACAGCTTCTTGCAATCCTGTGGTGTGTGCTATAGATGAACTTCCCCCAAACAGTATTACTTTAGTCTTGACAGTAATTTTAAAATTTTTCCAGACCTTTTTCAGTCTCATTTTACCAGTTTCGGAACTTTGGCACTTATAGTGGATGATGGGGTACTCAAGTCACTACACATGGCATGTTGATAGTATAATGTGGGCTGTTGTATAGTAGATTACAGGGTATTGGTCACAATACATATTATGTTGGTGTATTGTGTGGTGTGTACGACTGTAGATAAAAATTTTAACATCACATTTTCCCTTATGCACCAGACTGCCTAATCTGGCCATACATTTCTAGGGAAGTCTGGAGCATAAATAAATTGTGTATTAAATTTCATTTATACCCCATACTGCCTTCCCATATTAAATTCCTTTATGCCATAGACTGCCTCACCAATTTAAATTTATTTCCCTTATTCCCCAGAGTGCCTCTTAATGTAATCTATTGCATAACATTAATTCCAACAATGCCCTTGACAGCCTCATAGAACTACTAATATGTCTCATCTGCCTATTTTGATTTCATAGCTTTGAATTCTGCTGAGCAGCTCCTACAAAATACTGGTGGATTATAAGAAACTATAAATAGAAAACTGCAAACAAACATTTTTCAGAAGGACCCCATTGCAGAAGATGCACATTACCTTTTGCACCCTGGCTTCCTCCAAAATATTATATGGAGTGAAATCATCACTAGGATTCAATCAAGTGTCTCTTAGAGAAAGCACAGATAAGAATTAATCTAAGAGTCTCAAAGTGAATATAATTTATTGGAAAAACCTCTAAATGCAGAAATCTCTACAAGCAAAACCCTCTCCAAGCTGCAGCAGACTGAAAAGGGGGTACATATTAAACATTTGTTACATCTGGTTATCTTATGGTGATCCTGCACCTGGCCAAGGTGAAAACTGAGTCCTTATCCTTACAGGAACACTTCACGACTTTCTGAAATGAGTGGAATGAATGAAAATCTGGTTGGGAACTGCCCATTCTCTTAAACATGCTACATAGATAACACATGCCTGCTACTCATCCAAACAGTTGTGGAATTATTTTTGAGACTCAAAAGTGAGTTTTGTGGTCCCAAAAAGGTCAGTGCAAGACAAAAAGCACAAATTATCTAGTCCTACAATCCTGTATAAAATGACTGAGAATTCAATTCTGAATGAACAAAATAAAATACATTTTCTTTCAACAATGTAGCACAATTGCAAACAAGAATCCTTTAAAGTGATTGTCACTCTATGGGCCGAAAAAAATTCAGGAATTTGAGATAAGAGATTTCTTCCTTTTAACAGCTCAGTGATGAAACCATCCCTGATATTCTACAGCATTAACAAGATTCTGAAATTAGCTATTGTGGTGGACAGACTAGTTGTCAGATTGTCACCATTTTCATTTAGGACCAACTTCAGTGAAAACCCAAAGCTGTTATGAACATCCATTCAGGAGGTAAATAATAACAAGATTTTAAAGATGGCAGCTGTGATAGCCTTATTGGAAGTCTGAGTGGCACCATTTTCATTTAGGACTAAGCAGACCAACTAGACTGTGGGATGAATGTGTGTGCAAAATTTCATGGATATCCTCCAAGTAGTTTTGGAGGAGTAGCAATACAAAATTTGTGCTGATGGACAGAAAATGGTCTGATGATGGAAAACAGGCCTTCCCATAAACTCTTGTAGTTTATAACCAGAAGAGCTATCAAAATTAGCTGGTAAACTATGCATTTTCATATCACACATGCACATACAAACACACACATGCATGAATGTACATATACATGCATGTGTATATGCACACACACATACATTAAATAAAAGTAAAAATGTGTTCACTGAATTAACCTAAATACAAAACTTAAGCTAGCAGTGACTAACAGATAGATATATGGATAGATAAGGGTAACAATGTATACCCTTACAATTGTCAAGCTGGAGCACAGAAATACACAAAATTTATATCTTTATAATTAATTATCAAACAGAATTAGAATTCTGTCAGCATCAATTTTCAGCAAAATGTGCTGGCAGATCTGGGTCTGTGGTGTTTGTTAGGAGTAATCAGAAGAACAAACAGCACAGAATCTTATCTGCTTGCACAATATGCTATGGAAGATGAGGATCTCTGTTGTCTGCAGTATGGCTCAGTTTATAAGCGAGTACATAAGGTAATGTGTTAATTTTGCATGTGATACCATGGTAACTACTAAACAACTCATTAATGCAATTATATCATTAATAAAACTAAATATATCTATTATCCTAAACTAACTGCAACTCTAGATACAAATTTACTAAAATGATTTTTCTTTTGGCAAGTATATACATAACACATGGCACAGGTACACTCAGTGCATGTTAATTTGACAGTAGTAGCAATGGTGTTAACACAAGGTGGTCAATTAGTAACAGTGGGGGTCATATCAAAGCATGTTAGCAAAACATGATATAACAAAACACACAGACAAGATAGGCACGGTGATGATATTCACACTGAGCGTAATTTACTTGGTATCAACATGAATATTCAAAATAATAATTAAACAAAAGTACTGTAAGCAGCATATTAAATGACCACCCTAGATTTCAAGGTTCTTCAGGTAGATAACTGAAATTTGTTCACAGAAGCCACTTTTCTTCTTTCAGACTCTGTGACCTTGCCCACTGACCCCAAAATAGGCTTCTTTCTTACTCTAAGTGTAGATAATCCATAAAGTTTGGCTCAGGTGTGTGATATAAAACTAATGTAATATGGTGCAGAAATCATTATCTGTCTCCTTTCAGTCACAGTGACATTGATGTTTTACCTTTTGACATCAATATAGGCTTCCTTTTTAACCAGGTGCAAGCTATCAACAAACTCTCATTCAACTATATATATATATATATATATATATATATATATATATATATATATATATATATATATATATATATATTATGTACTACTAATGTTATTGGGCAGAAAATATTTTTCTTGATTTATAGTAACCTCGACCATTGACCTTTAGAGTCTTAAACGAATAGGGTTCTTTCTTACCCCAAGTGCAAGTCATCCACAAAATTTGGTAACTGCAGATTGTGGAGACCTGATATGATTAAGCATAAACATTTCTTTTTTCGGTCACATGTGACCTTGACCTTAATATCTATAGGGTTCTTCCGTACCATAATGTGGAAGCCATCCACAAAGTTTGTTAAGTGGAGAACTCAAGTTACTGTGCACCAGTTTTCCTCTTTCAGTCCAAGACCTTACAATTTGACCTTCTGACCTCAAAATCATTAGGCTTAGAGTGTAACCCAAGTGCGGAAACCATTTTTATTCTGTTAGTGACCTTGAATTTTGACCCCAGAAACTGATTCGAGCGATTCCTAACCTAAAAGAAAAGTCATCCACAAAGATTGGAAACTGAAGATGTTGGAGAACTAAAATTTTCTTGAGACCATTTTTCTTCATTCAGTTACAGTGATCTTGACTATTAACCTTTTGACTGCAGAAGTGACAGGTTTCTTGCTTGCCCTAAATTAATGCCATCCTCAAAGCTCAGTTAAGTGTAGAATGTGGAGAACATGTGCTACTGTGCAGAAACCATATTAATTCCTTCAGTCAGATGACCCTGAACTTTGATCTTTAGACACCAATATTAATGTAATTCTTCCTTACCTGAAGTACAAGTCATCCACAAATTTTGATAAGTGGTGATTGTGGAGAACTTAAATTATTTTAAAAAAATGATTTTTCTTCTTTCAGTAAATGAGACCTTGACCTTTGACTTACAAAATTCATATTTTTTTCCTTGCCCTAATACAAGTCATCCACAAAGGTAACTGTACATGGTGGGGAAATCGAGTTACTGTGCAGAAACCTTTTTCTTCTTTCAGTCACACTGATCTTTTCCAATGATCATTTGACCTCAATATTATAATTCTTCCTTATCCCTCAGAACTAGCTACTGAAAAACTTAGTAAGTGCAAACTATGGAGAACTCAAGTTGTTGTGCAGAAATCAATTTAAATCTTTCAGTCACAGTGACCTTGATCATTGACCCTAAAATCATAAGACTTCTTCCTTACCCCAAGTAGGACCCAGCCACAATGCCTAACAACTGTGGCTGGTAAAGAACCGGAGTTACTGTTTGGAAACAACTTGTCTTCTTTCAAGCCATCCACTAAGTCTGGTAACTGTTGATCATGTGTTGGCAAACCTATGGCATGCATGCCAACAGCAGCATGCCAGACTCTTTGGAAAGGCACATGGTACAAGTTGTATAGTTTTGTATTGTATAATAATTAAATTAAAGAGATGAATATGATTTGGCATGTAGCACTCTACCACTGAGTGGACCTCTACCATTGAGTGGACCTCTCACAGCAGTTCCAAAAGGTTGCCAATACCTGCTGTAGATAGTAGAGAAATGCAGTTATTGTTTGGAAACCATTTGTCTTCTTCAGTCACAGTGACCTTAACCTTTGAGGTTTCAACATCAACAGGGTTCTTTCATACCCCACTTACAAGTCATCCAAAATTTTGGTAACTGCAGATGCTAAACAATGTTGAGTCTTGATGCTGTAATTGCTGAAATAAAATTGGTAAGATACTGATGGATGGACAGACCAAAACGTAATATGATATGCTCCATCTTATGGTGAAAAGAAAGGAGAAGCACACATATCATGCCTAGTTTTTGAGAGCACTTTTGCCATTTTACTTTCAGGATGAAGAAACTACAGTTTTAAAAGCTGTAATTATTTGTTTAGTGACCATCTTTCTGAACCAGTTTCAATGATAGGATATATGTTTGTGCTTTAGATGATTTGATGCTGTATCCCAATGAGTTGCACATAGGGTTTTTCCTAATTGCATTACTTCATTCCAGTCTCATAAGAGTTGTCTCTCTTTGCCTATGACTTGTTCAAATAAACTACTTCCCTCCCATTTTGAAGTTAATTCACATAAGAGTAGCATTTACTTGCAAGTTAAAATAAGTAAACAGTTTCAGTTCAAATTTGTTTCTATCTAAAATTAAAAAAATGGAATGTATGAATAACCTTTTTATTTTTGTTTTCTTCAGCCAAGTACTACATCTATATAAATAAAATTAAAGGGGATATGCCTATAATAGATAGGTTGAAGGTTTTTCTTAAAGACAACTGTAATTTGGAAAAATATATTGCAATCAAATCTGAAAAGAAAGAAGAATTTATGTTGATTTGGGAACACTGGGAACCATTATCCCACCAGTAACTAAGACTGATGTGATATAATTCAAATGCATTCTTTAATAGCATCATGTTATAGTGTACAACATGTTTGCATTACAAGCTAATAGCTAACCAAACTATATTTAACTGAATCTGATTTGATGACAAACAGGAACAAGAAACTATAATATCACAAAGTCTATGTCACCTAGATGCCTTATATTTGTATTGTCTATCTAAAAAAGAGATTGTGTACTTTATGAATAATGTGCACGAGCACTTGCATGAGTGTGTATTGTCTTTTCCTACACTATATTTATTGTCCCTATATTATGTAAGATTGTAAGGTGATCTTGGGATGGTTCTACACACCAATGGTCAAAATATCATGGAGACAAAAAAGTAATTAAAAAAAGAAAGTATGTCAAAGTTCCACAATAGTGGCATGATGCTGGTGTCTTTAGCAGTATGACAACATTCCTCACTAGTGAATTCTGCACTTTTATTCACCATCTTATTATCCCTCTCTTCTGCAGCTTCTGTTTCAATGCTTCCCACCTGATGACTGAGTTGTATTCTGTCCGATTGATTGAGCATCACTGTATCCTCTCTACATATTTCTTCACATGTGTTTCTTTTGCATCTTCTGTATCTTACTCCACCTAGTGCTTATACCATTAAAGAACTGTCTGTTTTTTCTACTAACTTGTAAGGCTTGTTTTCAAAGTCAGCGCTTAACTTATTTTGTTCTGGCTGCTGGAGCAAAAACTTATCTTCGCATTTCTCATCGTATCTGCATATTGGTTTATTTTCTCTTTTTTTTAGATCATCATAATTTCCAACCACATCACCTTCTACTCCAAATCTAACTTGATAAAATTTTTCTAGCAAACATCAGTTCCGATGGATGTTTACCATTTGTGTGGTGCTGTTCCTGAATTAAATAAGCTTGAATGGCTTTCTTCCTCTCTATACCATCGCTCATAACTATCTTGATGCATTGCAGCAGACATCTAGTTTGCCTCCCAACCTCTCTGTTGCCCTGTGACCACAATAAATGAAGTAATACTTCTATGTAGTAACCCTTTTTCAAAAGAGATAACTTTTAAAGAGATTGTGGTCCATTGCCCCTAGTTTATGATTTGTGCAAAAAAGAATATTCAAACATTGTTTTTGCAAATATTTGATTACAAAATTAGTATACAAATATCTGTCTGCTTATGTAGTGAGTTATACAGTATTTGATGAAAGAAACAAATAAGACAAAATGTAAGCTTATCAAGGCTGCAGTAGTTGACACAGGACTCCCTGCTAAATCACTTAAAACTCAAACTCTGACTCACAAGGTAATAATGTCAAAATTCTGAATAGTCACACTCATAACATCGCCATTTATGTTCAATATACTCTTGAAAAGATGTGGCAGTTTGATGAAGAATGTGGTATAGAATAAAGGTCGTATCAAAGTTAACAATGCCTGTACTTATGAATCAATCAAAACTGACTGGTTTGTAAACTTTGGTCAGACATTCTGCCCAGAGTAGTTGTAGTCAATTCCACAAACTATTCTCCCATCCCCATTCCAATCATCTTAGTTTGCTCCAAATGTTCTTCAGTTTTGGTCTTTTATGTGAACTTTGGGGTCTCTGCACAACCATGGGATTACCAATATGCTTAAAATCTGACACTAACCTTTTATTTACTTTCTTAAAGTCAGTTGCTGTTGTTGTTGTTACTGTAGGGTTTAATTAATTTTTCAGCACAAGATAGGCTATACATGGTGGCCAGTATAAATGGTGGAGGAAGAACCTGGGAAAAGCCTGGATAGAACCACCAACCCACGAGAAGCTACTGGCAAGCTTTCTCACATACCCATATTGGCTGAACCCGAGACTCGAACCCAAGCAGACAGAGGTGAGATGGCAGTGATCTGTAACGGTGAGCACTTTAGACCACTCGGCCACTCGGGTCCCCCTTAAAGTCAGTAATGCAGATGACAGATTCATATCATTAAGATGTAATGCAGCCAAATCTGTACTGAAATTAACAAATCCCAGAAAACTTCTAACTTCGGATGCATCTGGTTTGTTTCTAGCTTCAACAACTGCTTTGATTTTTTCCTCTTGCTGGGAGAACATAGTCCATAAATTTAAGTTCTGATGTGTACTGCATACATTTGTTTCTGTTCAAAGTCACACCCCTTTCTCTTATTTTGTCCAGAACTGCCTTTAATCTTTCATTATCCACCTCCTGACTTAATCAATGTACACTGATGCCTTCTGAAGGTAACATGCCTCTTGTCAACCTTGTGAAAAACTGTTGAAGAACTTGATACTTTTCTGGTGTTGATACAATACCCAACATCAAAGCTTTGTAATGACATAATATTTTGCGGACTACAATTTTGTGATCTGTCTATATTCCTTCTTCAATGGTATTGGTGATATCCCCATTTCAAATTCAACTTGGAGAAAACAGTACTAGTGTTCATTTCACCTAACACATCTTCAACTGAAGGCATAAGGTAGTCCTACAATGTAAGATGTCTCCCCTGATATTTATGTTTAGGTTGACCTAGACATAAATATCAGGGGAGATAACTTACATTGTAGGACCAGGAATATTGCTGCCTTTTTCTGGTTGCCTGATGCATGTATACGCCTGAACACATATCCCTCTATTAGACTTTGTTAACATACAACTGGGTTAATTCACGGGGCTTGGACCATTTACTTTTTCAGTAATATCCAGCTGTCCTAATTTATTGAGTTTCAACTTTATTATGCAAGTTAAATGGCAATTTGTGTCTTGCTTGGCTACTGGCTTGACCATTTTGTCAATATGGCAACATGTGTTGCTGGGCTACTGGCTTGACTGTTTTGACAATATGTGTTGCTAGGCTACTGAATTGACCATTTTGTCAATATGGCAGTATGTGTTGCTGGGCTACTGGCTTGACTATTTTGTCAATACGACATGTGTTGCTGGGTTACTGGCTTGACTGTTTTGTCAATATGGCAATATGTGTTGTTTGGCTACTGGCTTGACTATTTTGTTAATATGGCAATATGTGTTGTTTGGCTATTGGCTTGACTGTTTTGTCAATATGGCAATATGTGTTGCTAGGTTACTACCTTGAATGTTTTGTCAATATGGCAATACATGTATGTGTTTTTTGGCTACTGGCTTGACTGTTTTGTCAATATGGCAATATGTGTTACTGGGCTACTGGCTTGACTGTTTTGTCAATATGGCAATATGTGTTGCTGGGCTACTGGCTTGACTGTTTTGTCAATATGGCAATATGTGTTGCTGAGCTACTTGCTTGACTGTTTTGCCAAGATGGCAATAAGTGTTGCTTGGCTACTGGCTTGACCATTTTGTCAATATGGCATTATGTGTTGCCAGCTACTGGCTTGACTGCTTTGTCAATATGGCAATATGTGTTGCTAGGCTACTGGTTTGACTGTTTTGTCAATATGAAGCTCAATTTCAGTCTGTGAACTTTCCTATTCCGCCAATGCAATCACCGTAAGCTACAAAAACATTTTTTCCTTTTCAAGTTTAACACCAAGTCATAACTGCAGTAAATCTAATTCAAATAATATTTCGTGCCAAGCATTGGTTGGCACTTTCCATAATGGACAATAAACTCTGCAGTAGTATGCAATAACTCTTTGAGCTGTAATTGTAAAACTCAATGTTTACATCGAGTGGTATTGTTGCACCACAGAAGTGTCATTGTAAAGCTTACTGTTTACCTTAGTGGTACTGTCACACCACAGAAGTGTACATTTTTATTGCTTTCCTTATATGTACACTTGATATATTTTGCTTTTAGATTGCTTCCACAAATTTACATCTGTTATATTGCTACTTGCTTGAGATTTGACCATCATGTTGACTAGTATTCCTCCTACTGTTAGTGTTATCATTTCACATTCACTGCCATTTCCTCACTGAAAAAGCATACCCAACAATGCCCTCATCAACAGTGTCTTTGGAATTCTTTTTTTCCTTCTGATCACTCTTTCCACTTCTCCTTTCTGACAAGCCTCTTTTGTCTGACAACACTTCTGAAAACGTCAAAAGTTTCCTCATTCATGACACTTTTTGCTCTTTGCAGAGCATGTTTTTTCTTTAACAAAATGTCTCATCTTACCAAAACAGTAACATGCTGCCACTTTAGGTGTGTGATGTTACCTCCCACTGCATTTCTCAACAGCACCTACACTGTTTACACCTGTTTTTTCTCCTTCATTTATATGGTCCGACTGTATGTTTACAAATTCTACAGCTTCTAAAATCTGTTGTAGTTTTTCCAATGTCAACCCAGTTCCTTGTTCCAATAATTTGCACCTGATTAAGTTTTGCAGGAGTGTATAACTTGATCCCTAGTGTGTTCTTTAGTTTTGTGTCCACAATCACAATCAAATGCCTTCTGTCATAGTCTGTGATACACTGGTCAACATGGTCATTTTCAATCTGGGTCATTTTCTTAAAATTATGTATTTAAATAGGAACATTTACTTTGAGTTACAAACTTTATCACATTTATCATTGTTATCTTGTCTTGTTAGAGTGAAAAATATATATCAGACTTCCACTCCTCTCGTCTGATGCGGAAGTGCCCTTGTTTGCTTCTTAGCTGTTTTGCCCTTATTGCCTGCATACTGCTCAAAAGAATAAAGCAACTGCTCTCATGCTGAAAGATGTTCCTAACTTACTATTTCTGCCATTTTGTTTCTTCTCCTAGTCTAGTTTAATAATCACCAACAGTAGCGACAATAAACCAAACTGAACTTATATTTGATTAACTGACTTAACCAAGTAACACCACATTTTCTGCAATACACCTTTTTTCATCAAACACCTTAATGAGCAGCATAAGGGAGGTCATCCTAACTGCATTACCTCATTACAAGTCTCTCATGAATTATCTCTCTTGACTGAGAATATGTTCAAATATAATACAACATGCTTTATTCATCATTTAAACAGAATATTAGTTAAGATAACACTTTTCCTTCACAAATTTCCACAACAATGTGTGGAATGTACATAAAAGCTATCTTTTCTTTAAAGTCTATGGCCCTGGAGTGTATGTTAACTGCTCAAGATGGGGCTGTTGTTTACATGTTGGCTTTGTTTGTTGGCTTCTAATAGGAAACCCTAATCTGTGATTTCTGAGGTTGCAAAGACAATGTAAGTTGTTGGCTCTTATCACATATGCCAATTATATCATGTTAGAAAAAAACAATCCGATCAAAAACTATACAGTCATGGAATCCTTTACTGTAGTATTTGTTGTAGTATATACTGAAATTTATTTCAAACAAATGCGCCATATTGAACACAAAAATATTTTGATCATAATTATTTATGCAGGTTTCAGTGTGCCACTGCCTTTTTGACAAAATATAGAGGGAAATATAGGAAAACATACCCAAACTAAAGGAGCAAACAGGAGAATTTCTAGCAGATAAAAAGGGGAATAACAAATTCTTTTATCAATGATGCAAATATAAAAATGCTTACCATCTGCTCATATAACAAACCACACTCATTTCAAAGCCCTACAGAAGAATGAGTATCACCTGCCATAAGTATGGACTGTGCACCAGAAATCAAACCACTGACCTGAAAATGTTGTATTTATTCTTTAAAATCACCAAACAATATGCCAACATCGTCCAAATGAGTTTTTGTATTAAAAGATCAAGTCAACTAATTTGCAAACACAATCATACTGGAACACATTACATATTCAGTTGACCATGTTTCTATCAGTAAATAGAATGTAACAATTAACATTCTGTTACAATATTAATGAAAAACCACATCTAATGTATCCTTATTTACAAAAAAATCAGCTTCCAGATAACTTCATAATACACAAGTTTTAAGTAAACTATGTTTCAACAATGTAAGTTTTAAAACTGCAATTTCAACAATTGATGATTCAGTTTCAAGCCAAATTTCACTATTTTTCATATATTTGAGATAAATGATTGAAAGTGATTTTGTAACAATATTACTGCTTTATTACTGTCAACAGAAAATTTTGCAATCAGGTTATTAATCACCAAGATGATTTTATATATAGGTAATGCTGATTCTATTTAAGTGAAACACCTGATGATCTGCTTGTAATTAGTGCAATCAAATAAAGTCACTATCAAAAAGGATACCTTCTTGCTTGTTTCTTTGTTACTTTTAGTTTTCTACATGTACAACCATTTAGAAGAATAATTCTCAAAGACTACACTGTTTTTATGTAGTATAAATTCAACTAATGAATAATGCAAAACAAGGTCCACATTAAACAAAAAGAAATTATATATATATATATTACTCTATACAAAGCATGCTGTTGCGAAATCCATGTCCCCTCAGTGCAAAACTCTGCTGCTCCAAGATAAACAAACTAAACAACAAAAAGAATGCAATCACTTTAAAGCATACAGCTGCGACATGCACTGCTATCTAGCATATAGCTGTGAAATGCACTGCTATCTAGCATATGGCTGTGAAATGCACTGCTATCTAGCATACAGCTGTGATATGCACTGCTATCTAGCATACAACTCTGATATGCACTGCTGTCTAGCATATGGCTGTGATATGCACTGCTATCTAGCATACGGCAGTTACATGCACTGCTATCTAGCATACAGCTGTGACATGCACTGCTATCTAGCATAAAGCTGTGACATGCACTGCTATCTAGCATATAGGTGTGACATGCACTGCTATGTAGCATACAGCTGTGACATGCACTGATATGTAGCATACAGCTGTGACATGCACTATCTAGCATACAGCTGTGACATGCACTGCTATGTAGCATACAGCTGTGACATGCACTGCTATCTAGCATAAAGCTGTGACATGCACTGCTATCTAGCATACAGCTGTGACATGCACTGCTATCTAGCATATAGGTGTGACATGCACTGCTATGTAGCATACAGCTGTGACATGCACTGATATGTAGCATACAGCTGTGACATGCACTATCTAGCATACAGCTGTGACATGCACTGCTATCTAGCATACGGCAGTGACATGCACTGCTATTTAGCAGACAGCTGTAACATGCACTGCTACCTAGCATACAGTTGTGACATGCACTGTTATCTAGCATATAGCTGTGACATGCACTACTATCTATTATATAAAGCATACCTTTGAGCATATAATCTACAGACTATTAATCATTAAGTACACTGTTACTTTATGAACAAAGTCTTAACAATCCACAACAAAAAGCATATATTTGTTAAAACCATATATATTTATTCACAATCTAAATCTCTACAGTACATTTTATTCCCTTATTAATTATGATGCCACTGAGGCAAGTTTATCCATCTACCATAATTAAGCAAACTTGTGGCATATGCATACCACTCTATTACAGGGCATGCTAACATTACAGCACAGTTATCAATTAACTCCAATTTAGCAAACTTGTAGTATATGCATACCACTGTACTATAAAGCACACTGTTGTGTAAGGCAACTGCTATCAAGTTACTATGGTCTCAAGCAGATTTAACTCTTTGTGCAGAACTGAAACCTGTTTTGGCCTTTTTGAACTCTTAATACATGTTCCCACCATCTTCTGAGAAACACTACAGGCACATACACATTTAAACTTGCAAGTTACATGAAGATTACATGGTACAAAATTCTGAAGACTAGCAAATCCTCAGACTTTTACATCTTCATCAGCCATTTTATGTATACACTTGTCTACAGTTGGGCCTTAGATAAGATATTCCAGTGATTGTCTGGTGTCTGCAGCTTACCACAGATGTTTTTATGGCAGCACAAGCATTAAATGTCACTTTTCCTAAAAGCTGTCACTAATACATGGGTTATCTACACAAACTGGATGCATCATGATAACAATAAACATTGCACTACTCAATGGAGCACTGACTGAACTCCAGACAAGATGGCAGTAAAATTGTAGTTCTTCGTTCAGGAATTTCACTTACCATATTTAAATATGTTCAAAAGTTATTAGATAATGTCTACTCACAGCTATTGCCTAATTTTCTTCAGACATTACAACCACAAGAAATGTTTTTCGTTTCTGACTCAACTGTACCCTATGAAATGGAACATCTCTCACTCTTTTTCAAGGATTATGAGTTAAACCAATAGGTACAGCAACAATCAAAACTGCAAAACAGCTTTTCTTTCTTTACTACCAATATTTTTGTCTGGAACTTTCACTATTTGTGTAATTAAAAAAGCATGCATACTAATTCCCCCATTATTCTTTATTTGGATTACATATTTTTCATTCAATTCGAGCACATACTTTTCATTCACATTCATAAGACATTAAATGGATTTCCTGAACTTACCAGCAAGTAAAGATGAAAACATCATCTTGATGAGCAATGAGTGATTTCTAGCAGAGCAACAGTCATACAGATGTTAAATGATTTTGTAACGGTGATCTAGCCATTTCTTCTGTAGGGCACAATCAGTGTCTGAAAGGACAGAACTACCAGCAGTAAATGTTGACTTGATTACAACAATACAGAATTCTGAGGACCTCTTGCCAAAAATATAGAGGGATACACACATATATATAGAATTATTGGGGTATTAAAAAAAATATTGGTAATAATGGGGAGACATAAAAATAATGGCAAATATAGGAATAAAGGGGAGTCACTGGACACATTGATGTTTATTGCAACTGAATATGCTTTTGAAAACATCCTACAAAAATGCATATGATAAAATTATACAGACACATTAAACAACAGATTTCTACACGTTGGCCTGACTAACACATTCAAATATTACATTCCACTACCTTTATGCTGGAGGCATGAACCATTGACAAACTTCTTACAATAAACATAAACTCGAACCCAAAAATGGTAACTTGCAAATGATTCTAAATCTATCAAATATTTTTAAACGATGAATCAACTAAGTAGATACGATGACGAGTTAAAATGTTTTGGACTTTAAAAATTTTTGGTGGAGTGTAGAAACTAAAATAAAATTGACTGTTCTACTGGGAGTTTATGAAACATTGTTAACTATTCGTACTTACCATGATGTAACCATGGTGATATACTCGGGGTCTGAGCCATTTAGATACCCCTCCTTCAATGTCAGAAAGGAATTACCAGGCATAATTAGATTATAACTTGTAAGTATTTATAAGTATTTAATCCCTTTGTACCTTACAAATTTCAAACCATACTGTCATCCATCTGCGCAAACTTCTTAAGTTCATTAAAATGTAGTCATCAGTGGAGAATGCAATTGTAAATCATTGCCATTTTTATTAGGAGTTGCTGAATAATGTAAATGAGGTATAGGGGTATGATGCAAACTTTTGCACAGGTAAAAAAAAAACAACACAGGTACATATATATAGTACACAACATGCAAGATATCAACAGCTAGTTGGTTACAATTAAAATAAAATGGAGACAAAGGCACAGTGAAAACTTTTCTGATCATAAAAATGTCCTGTAAGTTGAGCCTAAATTTTGCTATCTATTTTTCAACATGTGCCATATGTTACACAATCAAGCAGTCAGAAGAGAAGTGTGTTTACCCAATCATTTTTTTAAATTCAACTTTGGAAGGTATTTAGGCTGTGAGCAATATAACTACGCTATTCAAGTGCTAGAATGTTTGGAGAAGGCAAAATGGAAAATGCTATCAACAAGGCGCTACAAACATGGGACAATAATATTTTTTAAAAATGTATCATGTTATGGGCCCTGCACAAATACAATCTTTGGACCCACCTCATGTATAGCATGTAATAGACAAGTTCAAATACCTTTTGCCAGAACAATATTTTTTTTTTACTGAAGTTTGTTTTTGGAATGGAATTGTTTCCCTTTGCAAATCTGGAGCAACCCTACAATAAGAATAACAAGAATTTTAAGGCAATCCAAAGCCACATACCTGCATCTAATGGTCTAGGAGGTTTGTTTAATCACTATATCTCTGGTACTACATCTATACTACCCAATCTGAAGTTAAAAGTCCTTTACCAACACCCCCCTGGCCCCCGAGTGGCTGAGTGGTCTAATGTGCTCACCATTACAGATCAATGCCATCTCACCTCTGTCTGTGTGGGTTTGAGTCTTGGGTTTGGCCAATGTTGGTATGTAAGAAAGCTTGCCAGTAGCTTCTCGTGGGTCAGTGATTCTTTCCGGTCTTTTCCCGGGTTCTTCCTCCTCCATTTATACTGGCCACCATGTATAGCCTATCTTGTGCTGAAAAATGGCATTAAACCCTACAACAACAACAACAACCAACATCCCCCCCTTCCATCAATACCATTATATATCCCACTTCCACCAACATCTTCACATTTTAGGTTTTTCTTTTTCTTTCAAGTATATAGCAATATGCTTCTATGATAAATGCATGTAAGTTATTATCTGACATTATTTCAAATACTGTATGAACAGTACGCAATATTGTATGTACAGTATGCAATACTGCATGTACAGTATACAATATTGTATGTAAAATCTTCTTGTACCTCATAAGCATTTTTCAGGTTACGTAATCCTATGCCTTCATTACTCATTTCAGCCATATTATGAAAGTAAATATTAATGTCAGTGTGCTATAAATAAGCTTTTGCTTGCTGCTCAATCCTCATTAATTCTTGTTATTTCTATGTACTTCCCATGATGACTTCCACCAATAAGAACTGTTTAAATCCATCTGACTAACATTTAAACAGATGAGAGTCATTAATATGGTCAAGCCAGTAGTTGTCAAATTCTGTTCCAAATGTTGGCAATATTTATATAGTTTGCAGTGTGATGTTGTGATTCTCTTTTTGACTATCTCCTATATGAAGCTTTTTAAACATGGATAGAGGGTCTCAATTTATGTGTCTCTTGCAAAATTTGTCATTTTTGGAATTATGGATGTGATTTTTTCTTTCTTGTGTAAGTGTATCAAAGGATGTCCTTGGGTGTGACAAGAGAACAAGGTTCTTGACCCTAGTGCAATATTCATGTAGTTTTTCACACCCTAACATCAAGAACCCCATTCTCAGGTTCAGAACCCACACCAACTCCAAAGCAGTAGTAGACAAAAAAAGAAAATGACTGCTCCAGTGGCCTAAGTGATTAGAACATCTGCCTCGGATGCAGGATGTCACAGGTTCGAACCCTGGTCGAGTTATACCAAAGACATAAAAATTGGTACAAGCAGCTGCCTCACTTGGCATTCAGCATTAAGAGGTTAGTGTTATGACTGGTTGGCCTGGTGTCAGGATAAGGTAACTGAATGGGACATGATGCTACATGTCTGCAGCATGATGCCCCGGTGTTAGACATCACTATGAACTGCCGCACTTCAGACATCATAGTTATATGACTAAACCTGTTAGGCTATGTTAAAAAATTAAATTACACACACAGTAGATAAACATAAAGATGGCAGAACATATCCAGCATTCATCCAATATGTTTTTATTCCAAGATGAACTCAAATTGTTAGGGTAGTGATGTAGAGGACATATTTGGATGGGGGTAGTAAATATTTCTGTAATTTTCTATTGATTCATATTTTTTTTTCAATTGCCATAAAGGAAAACATAGGAATAAGAAGCATCACTTGTCCTCTCTTCCTCACTGGATTACTCATCCCTGGGACAAGTACTGTATATACTGAAGTCTGTTGAATCAAACTGCAAACAAGAAAGATCATGATCTGCCATAGCATAATGCACTTGCAGATTAGGGTCTATGTTGTTTGTTCTACTGACTACTCCTAACAAACTGCACAGACCCAGATCTGCAGGTGCATTATGCAACAGCAGATCTGGGTCTGTGCATTTTGCAGTTTGACTCATCTTATAAGAAGTACATACAGTAGCTTATGTCAATTATCAAATACTTTTGTCTGTTTTGCCTCCTTGTCACAATGGAACATACCTTTTTGTAGTCTTTACACAGGTACCCAAAGTCAAGCTTCATGCATCACACAAGACAATGTGTACTAGCTCAGTAAACTACATCTTCACACCTAGCCCTCAATTTCCTTATGCTATTTGTGCATCTTTATATGTTAGACCTGTGTAATGTAGCCAGAGAATGTCAAAATTGCGTGATTTTTTTTCTGTCTGGTTAGACAGTTATGCTCACCCCAGTTACAGTATTCACAGAGTTGCAGCTATACTGATACACTGTTATGTCAAAGTGAAAAGGCCAGCAGATATTTCTATATGTAATTATTTTTCATGAAAAAATGTTGCTATTTTCCATATGAAAGAATATTTTAAGTAAAAATGACTGGTACAAGTGTAACCATGGTATTACCAGCATACCAGTTTACCACAGTATTTTCTCAGGGTGGTATGTACCATGGTACTTTTCCACTGTACCGATATGTCAGTAGTTTACACAGAAATTAACAACGAATCTTGTTAAGATTTTAATCATATTAACAGCATGTTTTCATGACAAAAGTAGTTTAAAAATGATCATTGTTCATAAAAGAGATGTATCTGTCACAAATTAATGGTGAATATTACAAATATAGTTATATTTATGATCCTTTAATCACATGTTTGACATGTGTTACATATGCCAATGCAGAGGCCAAATGGAATACAGTGAAACATATTCGGGACACAGCCAACTTTAGGAAAAATTTCTGATTAAAAAAAAATAAAAAATAAAAAATAATATCATGTTTTTAGCTATTTACTAGCATATGTGAATGTGTAAAGAGGAAGTATATGCATTCCTTTGTAAGATACAAATCATACTATGATTTTCAGGAGCGCACACTTGTTTTCTGTCTGAACTTTATATAATTTCTCAAGTCCACTAAATATTTTTTGGTCTGATGAGTAAGCGTGTTTGATGTTTACTGACTCTTTCTGATAGATATCTTGCCAGGGTGGCCAGGGTGTAGGCACCCTACTCAAGGTTTCCTTGCCTATTATATCAACAGTGCTGTTAGAAAATCGTAGGCTTCAGTATCAACACTTCTTATTTTTATTAATATGGCTCTTTAATGTCAGCACTATGTCTTTCACAGTATTAGCTATAGGGTAAACTTAATCATCCCAGTTTAGTTAGACTCTTTAAGATAACAGTTTCTACAGCAAATAACATACACATATCAAATTCATCTACTATAAGGTACTGGCCTATTAATTTTCAGGAGGGAGAGGTACTGTGATTTTCTTTTGAGCTGAAATATTTTTTCTTTTATCGCAAGATAATTAATATTTCTTGTCCAAATAAAATCACGAATATGATGTTATTTTGCTGTAAATCAGAACAAGATATTTTTTCCAGCTATTGACAGACAGAAATTAGAAAAAAATGTGACAGGCTCCTGTCTCAGAATGATGGAATTGTTGGTCCCTATTATCATTGTGGTATACCATGGTACTTCTTTTGGTACATTCAGAAATACTGTGGCATACCGAGGTACAGTCCCGGCTGGTTGCATGTGCAAAGTGTGCAATGCACACAGGCGCCTTTTCATTTCCTGTTCATTTTATTTGCAATTTTTTCGAAAATTTTTTTGGAAGGGTGCCAAACAGTCATCGCACACACAAGAAAAACACCACGCGCCAGGCCTGCCGAGGTACAAAATTTTTTTGTTGTACAGAAGCTCTAGTAATCATAATCATGACATAAAAATCTTCCAAATCTTTTAGCCTATCAAAATTCTTCTCTTTGGTATGTGACCTTAAGCAGCTCTCTGGCAATGAAGGCTGACTAAACTGGACTACTTAGGAAGAAAGTTGATAGAAATTGCTGAGAGCTACCTCTCCCATCATAAATATCAGTCTCAACATCTTATATTATGGAACTATGTCGTACTATATGAAAAATAAATTTTTGTTAACACCCCAACTCTTTCACAGGTCCATCTCATAATGTGTGAAAGCTTACTGAAAAGGAAAATTTCCTCATTAAAATGAAACCAAGATTAACAGATTTAATAGATTTTACCAGAAGTTTTCATTGTCAATTCAAATGCCATTATATAATCATAGCCTATGAGTACAACTGCAATTTCCAGCATTACCAACCTTTGTCTCTTATTATACATTGATGGTGGATGTGTACTGAATATTACAAACACTGCCATGTATGGACTGTAACACTATCCACCTGGCCACCATTCAATACATTAAGGACAGTCAGAAATACTCTGATTGATCTTGCTTGAAATCATTCTGTAAACACAAGGACTTGAAACAATGAAAGAATCAATTAATAGATAATGGAACAGAAGTGGGGGCGTATCAGTCTGAAATGACACTGTTACAGTTATAGACCGACCAGCACAAATCAATCAATCAACCAATACTCTTAATTACATGGGTAACAAGCACCTGTGAAATGAAGGAATATAATACTGTATCAGTTTTAACTATAATGACTTGCCAAAAATGTTCCCAGGGACAAAAATGAATATATTTTCTGTGGAAGAAAAGACCAAATGCGTTATTTTTCTGACAATTTCAATTCTAACATGCAAAAACAATGTTCATCATTCAATATATGCAAATGATGTTTGGATTATGCTTGTCATTCCTGTGTTTGCTAAACAGCTGTGTGAATATGGCCTTCACATATCAGGTACATGCAACTGTGTGAATTATGTAACTTATGTACATGGTGGCCATACTGCCAGTGTTTCCAGACTAGAAAAATGGCAGCCATGCAAATAGTCTTCACATGTTATAATACACACCAGCCATGTGAATAGCCTCTGCCATATTTACCTAATGGGTCATGCATAATACGAGTTTTAAATCTAATGTCTTCACTAAAAAGATATTAACAATATATCCAATGATTGTTAACCACTTTTGCCTTAAGCTTGTGTCAGGTACCTGTGACATTTCAGAAAACAATTATACAGTGTAGTGGAGATATTTTGGGCATGTGGAAACTTGAGTCGGGACTTGTGGAATTTCAGTCAGGGCTTGCAAGTTTATTTAAGTCACCAGCCCGGGACTGTGTCTAAAAATTTTTTACTTTCAGCACTGACTGAGCTGAGCAAAATGCAACAGATGAGTAACCTGCAATACTCCTTTGTCCCTGGGGTGAGTGCCTAGAAATAAATTTCCTCAGTCATGAACCACTGTTGAAAGACTTTGTTATTAGTGATGCTCAAACACTTCCTAAAAAAATCCGGGTTACTATACACACTGAAATACACTGAAAAACCAAAATACACATGTATTTGCATGTTATCAGTGTATATATTTGTGTACACACAGGAATTGTGACTTGTTTTTGTTGGAATAGTAATATACAGCAAAATAAAATATGATTCGAGTGATTTTGATGCGAATTCTTTACTTTTCTCCTAGTTATAGCACTTGTCAATTGGTCATACTTTATTGGACAGGGATCATAAATAGCTGATCATTCCGTTCCATGATGGAGGTGGTATGAGAAAGACTGATCATTCTGGAACTGAGGTAATCTCCAGAATGACTGGTATACGTCAGTTTAATTCATATTATTCAAAAGTTAAAGTAAATGTATAATATAATGTCTGCGAATACTTCTGATTATTTTCACTTTCATTCTGCGTATGTTAACTACGAATCTTTGTTTATCATATCTGTCGAATCAAGTACAACCAAGTGACTCCATTACATGAATTCAGCTAAAAATATTGAAAAAAGTAAATAATTCATACAAAATCACATAAATCATCTTTTATTTTGCTTTATATTACTATTTAAAAAAACAAATCACGATTCCTGTGTGTACACCGATAACATGTAAATACATGTGTATTTTGGTTTTTCAGTGTATTTCGGTGTTTATAGGAACAGAAAAATAACAATGATATAAACTAATGACATACTGTAGGATGATTTATTTTGTACAAAAATAGTAAATACTGCAAGATTAGGGAACCCTAGTCCTACAATGTAAAACGTCTACCCTGATATTTATGTTTTTGTCGACCCAAAAAACAGATATCAGGGTAGAAGTCGTACATTGGAGGACTACAGGAACCCAAGAGAATAGGAGAAACACATACAATTCAGAATGGAGCAGAAGCTGATTATAGTAGCAGGAATTTACTGCAATGTATACTTTCTTTTATTTGTTGCAGTTTTCAGTTGAAGTCATAATGTCAAAATACATGCAAACAACGTGTAGACTAAAATAATGAACCATAATCTGAATGGCACCAAAACCATGGCAGGTACGCCACGATCTAATGAATGTTATAAGTGAATTTTATAAGCTTATAAAATACGAGACCGCTACGGTCTCAATTTAACTGAGCCTATAATCTAACCTTATACACAGTTTGTAACCTGTTGTGCACTAGACTATACAAGATACATAACTGATGTTGTGATAATCATCATGTGATATTGGTAGGTCTACAACTGGGTGCATGACAGATGACTCTACCCCTCCCTTTCCAATACCAGTATTTTCACATAAGGCGTGATTTCTAATTTCTGAAACATGTGTCACCTGTATGGAGGAACACTTCCCAGAAGTCGCGTAGTCTCGTCAGCTTCGTCCGGATCATCTTCTCCATCATAAACTTCTTTCTTTGCCATAATCTACCTCAGTTCGCTGCTTGGATCTACTATTAGCCTGGTTCTCTACTTTGTGTGCTCTCTAGCTACGAAGTCAATTACATGGTCGAATGAGAGTCAAACCCAATTTGATTAACGAGATCTCCACTGTCATAATTGGGACAGTGGAGATACGATTTTAATCAGATTGAAGCCACCCCGTATTGTCATATGATGAAATAAAATACCCAAACATGGAGTATGTTGGTTAACTACCCGACAAGTACAAGTAGATCTCCGTTTGTTTTTTTGTTTTTTTGTTTAAATTATTGATACCAGTCATGTCAGAAGTTTTTAAAGAGAGATCTACTTGTTGGTCTAGATAGTTAACCTGAACGTGAATGTATTTGTATAATTTTATATCACGTAGTGACACAGCGTGAACTTCACTATTTAATATTGTCGATCAGTGGACCTCGTACTAATTATAATAATTGTTTGCATCAAGAAGCAAAAAAAAAAAAAA
>JAECUM010012002.1:0-32569 GCA_016617855.1 Megalonaias nervosa
TATATATATATATATATATATATATATTCATATCAGAATTGATTTTAATATTTGAGTGTGGGCTGAATAGCTTTCACAACATATCTCTTGGCCACCACGTTGACATAAGTGACATGCATCAACGATGTGATTTAGTGATCATTAATTAATATATATTAATATGTAGTTATATTTGTGATATTTAAATTAATTTGCTACAAGTACAACCTTTTTGTAAATGAGGGTAATAATTATTTTAACTATTATGTTATTGAAAATGAAAATGCAGCTAATATCATTAAATACCTTAATTTGTTCTGCCGCAATGTGGAATGTAGGAAAGTTTACATCACTATTATACTTATTCATAAAACATCACGTTCAAAGGTAAAGATGTTCATTCACCGAATTTTAGGACATTTTGTAGATATACTAATATAAAGGATGCAAAACAAGCATGTGATATATTTGAAGAGTAACATTGCGATAAATCCCAGACCTCAAAGTTATAATTATCTTGTTAATTAACATGTAGGTTTTACATATCGCATGTATATTTTTTGAAAGGATTCAACTGAATTACCAGATCGAATGTGAGCAGGAAATGTGTTCCATATTTTAGCCCCTGAATTCGATATATTTCCGTTGAATTGTTCAGTGCAAGGTTCTGGCGATCCTTAATTGTTGATAAAATTCGACCCGAGATTGAGGGAGAAGACCTTTAGCGGAACAACTTCGTAATGGACTTTGTAACATCTCCTTTGATGGAGTTAAAACGTTAACTCTTTTAGATAAGTTATTATTTCATCTATTCTTAACTATTTTCATTATGTGAAATTGTCTGATGATGCATCAATGGTGACATCAAGAATCAGCCGAATATATATATATATATATATATATATATATATATATATATATATATATATATATATATATATATATATATATATACTTCCTATTTTTCATGCAACATTAACCTGGTTTCATCTAGTTTAGGTATAACATAGTGAATATTTAAATTTGGTATCCTTAAACATTTCCTATTCCAAAAAAATGTTGTATAGTTATTAGAAGTAGTACTATTTACATCCACTGATAGGATATTGTTTCATTTAGAATTCACATCATTACTAGAAGAAAATATACAAGTAGTCCCACTATTCCAACACAGCAAGAATTACATAACCTGCAGATACCTGAGAGCCATCGAGAGAGGTAGAGTTATTAAACATTGAATTGCTAAATGTATATTCATTACGTACTTCAGGCACAGTCGCCTCATGTGACCTTGTACAATTGTGCATGTGTGTTCTTTATGAAAGTAGATTAGATAGAGTCTCCAAGATTCATAGTCATATCTGTCACTCCCCTACTCTCAAGTAAGATACTTGAGATAGGGGAGGGTGAATATTTAGGAAGGGCGACAATCACTGCAGGCTAAAATAAGAGAAAATCGAAAACTACACAAATATAACATTTATTAACATGTAACACCAATGTTCCATACACTCGCACATTCCCACTAGCACTAACCTAGCTCTCGTGATGATAATGAAATTAGTAATGTAATAATAAGACTAATAAAATCTAATTTCAGTCCTATTATGTATCTCTCTTTTCTATTGTACAGTTCTGTTATTGCAATGTAACTGAAAGTCACCACTGTCCAATATTCCCACGTGAATCTTGATCTGTATATTACAAAACAGATTTGCGCCATGAATTTTACACAGTTTATCATCCATAAGTCACTGTAATAGACTTTCACTTACAGCATTCCGAACGCTCGGCGACGTCTCTCTTGTGGATTCGGTGGCCTTTATCAACTATTTGAAAAAGTCGTTTAAAGGTCATTCTACGTTTAGTAACGGCAGGCATATTTGAGCGAGCTTTACTTGTACAACTTTTCAGGTCTTCATGCCTTGATGGTTTCCATCAAATATGGTCAAATCCTACTTAGCAGTTTTCGAGAAGAAGATGCTTCACGGCTTTTATGTTTTAGAGACCATATTTGATGGCGGATAAACATCAGTTTCATAAACCTGCAAACCATTTTCACGACGATGTTTCTGTAGGTTTGGTCAAATTCTATTCAGAGTGATTTTAGAAAAAGTCACTTGTATCTTCCTCTTTTCTGGTAACATATACGATAGGCTGCTTTCTGTCAAGTTTGATAGAACTGAAGACAAGATTGTGGAGAAGAAGTCGTTTAAAGGTTTCTCTTATTAGTAACGGTGATTTTTATATTTCAGCAATATCGGCCAAATGCATCTTGTCCAATTTGTTGCAATCCTTTGCAGTGTTTTTATTTTTAAACATGAAGTTCATTCCTTTTTCTACTTTTCGGAACGGTAGCCATATTTGATGGTGGATAGGCGTCATACTGTACAAATTTAAGAGCTAATTAAGCAAGAATGCTCTCAACCAGCTTGAGTCAAAACTGGTCTAGTGGTTTTTGAGGCGAAGTATGGATACTTCATAACCACTGGACTACTTGAGACCTAATTTATCAAGGGCCTTTAGGTATAAAAATCTTGACGTGCATATATGTAGTTGCAATGATTCGATGTCATTTAATACAAAATTTCAAAACCCTTTAAGACTCATGAGAGACAAAGAAGCTTTAACTATGTTGGCATAATTTGATAGACATCAATCTGACTTCAGATATTTCCACCGAAATTACCTGGCCAATAGTTTTTCGAGGGTTGTTAAGAAAAGTGTTAATCAAACGCGCAAATTCTGGCCATCGTTTGTCCTTTTTGTGTGCGTCCATAATAGTATACTTACAAGAACGAGTCACTGAATTGCAATTCCAGTTCTACCACCATAAAAATGGGGGTGGGGGACACACAATCATTCAGATACTTTGTAAATCTTCATAAACAATGATTGACGCAAAAAGTAGTTTTTTATGTATCAAATTCGAGTTTAAGCTTGAAATCTGTGCCTTTGACTATAAAAGTTACAGACAACATAATTGTGAAGATTTATTTCTACCTTAGTTTCCAAAAAATATGGCTTGAAAATGTGAGCTGACATATAGTAGGAATGTGGAACCAGTTGAGGCACTCTTTCCAAACAAAGACAACAGCGGACGAGAACAGAATAGTACCAAGAGAACACGAATTAAATATTACAAGACCATAAATTAAAACCAAAAGAAACATTTTTTCTGTTCGTTCATAGTTATAATTGGATACGAATGTGAAGGAATATACTAAGAATGAACACACACACACACACACACACACACACACACACACACAAATTGTTTTTAGGCCTATATGAAATGCAAAAACAGTTGTGCAGTAGTTGTGGTAACAATAATCGATTCGGATGGAGACACAATTCTTGACACCGGGCATGTGAAAGGAGAAAATATTCACTTAAACAGTATATACATTTAAAATTAAACATAACAATGTCAATAAAAGCAAGAATCTGGAATCTGCAAATGCATTCACAGTCCCGACGTAGTACATAATGGTTCACTGTCCGGTAATGTCCATCCTGACTCTAAATTTATTTTCATTACAAGGTTAGGGGAAGTTTCACAAGTGGCGCATTGTCGTTTTTCGGATTTTCAATGTAAACTTCCATCGTTTTCTTTAAAATATCGAATACAACCGTGCTCCCTGTCAAACTGGGATCTGGGCCTCGTGCACACCTGTATATTGGATACATGCTGTTCTGCGTGTCTCCGAGCACCGCTTTGATATCCTTGAGGGTCCTAGGTGGCGGCATCTCTCGTGCACGTTCGGTACGTGCATTTGAAGATGGTAAATTAAAGTTTTGCTCCACGTCATCCAGATGATAATATGAGTTGAAATGGAAATAATGACAAGATTTGTCTGGATCTACTTGTTCGTGGATGGTGGTCAGTTTCAAAGGACTCTCAAATTTACCAGGTCCTACTTCCAATGACCACATTTCCTTGTGATTCACTGAAGCTATGTTTGCATTAAATCCATCAGAAGCCCCGTAGCCTTCATTGCGAGATATTCGGACCATTTCATTGACATTTGATGCAGACAAAAGTCCCCGTGTTATTAGACCAGCGGGCGTGCCTCCGACGGTAGCTTTCATCGGTACAGTTGCATTTATTGCATAAGCAAGACCGTACTTGTTGAACCCAAATGTAAAACCTGGCAACATCTCGGGACAAGAAAGTGCTGTGAAATGTTCCTCCTCACAAGTGACTGTTCCTTTCGGGGCCCCCGGGTCAATAATATGAGCGCTAATTATGTAAAAGTAAGGGTCAGCAAACGCGTCAACATCTTCATTTTGAGCTAAAATTTTCATGTAAGGAGTGTTGACATATATAGAGGAACAACCATGGACGTGCTGCTCAGGATTGTGTTCTGCTTCCATTAAATCGAGAAAGTATGTTTCCTTCGCAATGTACAACAAGAAAAGTTTTTCAAATGGCATTCCACTTCCGTCTGACATTCCTCGAAGTTCTGTAACATACTGGGGGAAGCTGCCTTCTGATGCCTTTAGATATTCATCGAAGATTTCTCTCCCTTTGTGAGTATTATAAAAGGGGAGGAGACGTGATGGAATTAGGGAGGAGTTAAAATATTTATGTATCCACTCCTTGAAAACTGTCCCAACATTGTGACCCACCTCGTAATACGTCCCTCTGGTGAACAGCACGGGGAGTCTATTATTCGTGTGTGCCATAATTTACTCTTGAGGATCTTCTTGACGTTACTGAACTTAATATCTTTGGTCGTTGCCTTCTTCAGCGAATCTCTGAAATAACCAAAATGTAAACATATAGCTTGCCTATATGAAGACTTTAGAAGTCTATAGTAGCCAGACTTAAAACTATACAAAGAACATTTCTGGTACGAATGGAGCCATGATGGATTTCTGATTATTTTTTTGCTGGATTACTTTGAAACTATCGTCTTTAAAATCATGTATGTATGTATGTATGTATGTATGTATGTATGTATGTATGTATGTATGTATGTGATTTTTCCCTTCTGATATTCTGCCGTTTTCTACTATCAGTGATAGAATTTCAAGGGCCCGTGGTTCAAGTCTCAAGCTTGGTCAACGTGGGTATGTGAGAAATTTTACCAGCTGGGTGGTTCTTCCCAGTTTTGTTTTACCAGGTTCTTACTCCACCAGATATGCTGATCGCCTCTTACAGCTCATTATGTACTGAACATGGCATTAAACCAACCTCCTGTTACACAAGTTCTACGCTATTTGCTGCAACAGGAATGATGAAAATGTTTGAATGGTATCTCAGACGCCACAGGTACAAACGCAGTTTGGTCTGTGGCAACGAATTTTACCAATGAACAGAAAGACTCAAAAAAGAAAAGGAAAGGAAACGAACCCACAACCACCAAGGCTCCAAGTTAGGATGACATCAGTAATTCGTTTTAGTCCTTGGTGCTGTGACCTAATACACAATTATGTTTATTAGCCATTAATTGGTTTAAAAATATATTGCTCTTTAGGGTACAGTAAAGTAAAGAATCAGCAGCTGTGGATATCATTTAAAGCAATATTGTGAAATTAATTTCGAAGACCGGAGAGGAGGTAAGAAACAGCAAATAATAAACCAATGTTTTCTTTACTTTTTGTTTTGTTTTATTTTTACTGGCACAAGTTGGAGCAAGAAAGCCAATTACCTTTATGAAGACAATGGCTGTAATAACAAACTTGCCCAAACGTGAGAAAATATTTGTGTCAGAAAATAGAAGAAGAAAATATTCTGGACACACAGGCTATCCATATCACTATCCATAAAATCATAACTCTCTTAACAACAAACTTAGTAACAACCAGAACTATTTTATGTTAAATTTGTACCCAGCTAACTCTGCCTCAGTTAAATCTAACTGGATAGTGCTATCACAAATAAAAATTCCGGCACTTACCAGTTAGAGTGGTTCATTCATCCGCCCAAACACTGTTCCAAAATAAGATTTCCCAGTATCATATCATTGCACTAGTGATAGCAACAAGTCTCATATGTCCAGGACAGAAAATACAAATTTCCATGTAAATCATGAATTATAGAGCTGCTCGTGTGGCTTTTAGCAGAGTACTGTGTTTGAATGGTCTTTCATACACGGGGTAATTTTACAAGCTATTGACAACTCCAATGCGTCACAAGCAATTAGACCTCTTCCGAACAAAAGGGGAGTTGTATAGAACAGTGACGCGATTAGCTATTAATAGTCGAACGCAACAGTCCAACTCGTATATTGTCCTATTTGTTAGACCTTGTACCTAGTATCGGAGTAGACGCATGCGCCATCGGAATAGCGGTTAACCGCAATACCTACTAAGGTATTTCTTCACTTCATTTTTTTAGTTTCAGTCAGTAAGGAATGTAAGCAAATTCCAGAACAATAATTGTGTTACGAATTTAATGCTATCAAAACTATGTTCTCATTTTCATGAGAAAATAATTCCCCAATTTTTTTTAATAGTTGTATTTACCATAAATGTTTTTCGAATATTTAAAATTTTAAAGTTTATTCATGAACCTTTCATAACATGTAGTCACCTATGCCAACATGGCAGCCTAATGAGATGTACTGAAAGATATTCGAGCCAAATCTAACTTTTTTTAAACATTCGGAGGAAACAAGAATTTTTAAGTACATGTATTCCTGATATAATCATTCTAAGATTTTCAGGAGAGGAGTTGTTTTCTGGTTTAGATTTAAATTTACGTAATTTCTCTTTTCTACTGAATATTTTCTTAACTCACCATGTTTTGTTTACTGATCTAATCTGATAAATATTTTTCTGCCGAATTTGCATCCTACTCAAAGTTTCCCAGTCTATTATATCAACAGTGTAACTGGTAAATCGTATGCTTCAGTTCACTTCCAATTTTCTTTAACAAGCTCTCTGTCGTCACCATATCTTTAGCAGGGTTTCATCTATAGTATAAGTTCAATCATCCTACTTTAGTTACAGTGAAAACTTATACAATACATAGTAAACATATTTTAAAATCATCTACCGTAAAGGTACTGATAATTTGACATTCCCCGGTGGGGTGGGATTGGGAGCTGCTATATTACTTCAAACCTAGATATTTTATTTTCTTTATTTGAACATAATTAATTTTGTTTTCTTTCAATATTAATGGCTGTTGTATTGTTTTATTTAGCTATAATTCAGAGGAAGCAGTATCATACTGGGTGTTTCAAACCACATTTACCCATCACGTATCCCATCAGATGAACACCCTACTAGTTCCTAATAGCTTTTCCCCACCTGGGATTTGTTACACCTGCGTGAATCCACAATGAAGCTTCGCTTGACAAGGTTCATGGGATGATCAGCCGTGATTGGTTAGTGTGGTGTTGCAACTCTATGGTCATAAACTAAGTAACCGAAAGAAGCTAAACCAACACGTTTTGTAAAACACAAGAAACAATTTAATTATCAATGTCATAAAACGAAACTTTGAGAGTAACTTACAGTATTATGAACTGAATCCAAAATAATCCTGAAAAGGTTCTATTAAAGCCCAAAAGAATGATTTTGTTCTGTATAAATTTCAGATCGACGAATATACTAGAAAGCCAAGAGTCATGACGTGCCAAAAATGTGTTGACAAGAACACCTTTGACAAATTCTCATTAGTCCCAGAATAATATTATAGCCCAATAAGCTCTTTCTATTTCGACTGAATAATCCAAACAAAGGTTTCCTCCAAATAATATTTAAATACAACATAAAGATACGTTGCAGACTTGATCTTACAGCAAGAACAAAAGAAATAAGAATGAGAAAATTGTGTAGAGGCAAAAGAGTAAAACACGCATAGTATCAGTATTTGTTACGTGACAAATTGCAAATCACCACAATCACATGATCTCACACAACCAATGGGAAATAAGTTCATTATACTAAGAACCCACCTTACCGAGATATCCAATGGGAAACAGTCCGAACTGCGTCATCCTGTTTACTACTGATAGTATTATTAGTTTAACTGTAAACACGTACGGAGGCATCTAGTTATAGATACTATGCAATTTTACACTCTTAATATTTTAAATTAGATCATACATACTACAGAATTTCAACTAAAGATAATCAGAGCCATTTACAGTCATGAATAAAATTTACAGAAATGATAGAGATACATAGTAGTGGTCTGATACTCGCCTTTTATGATATTACTCAGAGACAGATTATGTTCCAGCGATAGTCTTCTTTTTTTACTGCCTGCGAATCCTTTACCTGTTATCGGTCGCGCCGGTTTGTATATGAGCGCGGAAACGTCGGTAGTCTTCCATTTCAACAAAACGATCTGGCATGATGACGTAGACTGCGACCGGCTGTTTTCGCGTGCTAATTAAATGATTCGAAGCAGGTGGTCACCACTGTTCATATCGACTTTAGATTATATCTAAGAGTATATTATCGTCTTTTAACGCCGTTATAAAGCAGATATTCGTTGAGAAGTGCAACAAAAGAGCCATTGTTGTTGGCATACCCTATCAAACGATCCAGCACCTCATCTGTAAATTTCGCAACATCGTCATCGCTTGACTTTTCAGAATCAATTATTTATATGTAAAACTCAATCTTAAACACAAAAGCCAAAGACGGTTATGATATTTCATACTCGAAATGTCCAGGAATATAAGCTGATCATTTACACATATTGTTATTACTCGCCCCTATACATAGATAAGATGAATAAATACCATCTAGACTCGCGCTTTTGTAACATGTGAGGTCCAGGTCTACCAAGGCAATCCATGACACTTAATGTAAATGAACCAGACATTCCATTGATATATCTCCATGACGTTACTATGCATGGTGGTGAGGGCACATAGGCAATCTTTGTAAGCAAGCCTTGTTTCGTCGCAGCATCAGCAACATCGATGGAATGTTTGGAAAATTCCACCGAGATGCCGCTATCTTTTACACTCCGACCAGGGTTTTCAAAACATGGTTGTTGATATCAACGTTACATTGTCCAGTTTGATCTTGAAAAGTCGCAAGCTCGCCGGGTTGACGCCAACAACTATCCTCTTGGTAAACTAATTCAAATCTACTAGGTGAAAAAAAAAGAAAAAGGAAACAATTAAACACGGGCAGATCTATATCCTATATCACGGGCAGATCTATAAACGCGTTTTATTTGTCAACAGACATTGTTTATACTATCAAGTGTTGTTTCGTAGTAAAATTAACACGTGCATGATGGATCGGGCTTGAGGAAGCGTTTCATACAAGCAACAACAAGATGTTCACATATTAGGCTATGCATCTGAATTTGCAACGGCAGTGTTGTACAAAACAGCGGCAGACAATTCTGTCGTCTACGCAAATAATCAACAATTTCACGTGGTGGTACAAATCCTGTATGTGTCAAAGTACCAAAGATTTCGAGGTGTTACCATGTCTGCAGCCAAATGAGTTCAAGGTCCCATTGTCAAATCCTGGTTAACGATGTCAGTTTCCCAAGTGCGAGGGACCATTGATACAAATTCATTTTCCATAAGAATGCATCAGAAATGCCTGACTGACTTTACCATCTTTGGTAAATCAAGATTAGTCAACAAAGTTGCCGCAGCCGCCTACAGCGCTTGAATCGTAGCGAGGAATAGAAATACTGCCCCTATATTGTATCTGCAGCACCCAGCTTTTGACAACTTTAATGTTACCGAGGTGTTCATGTATTTCGAATTGATCAAGTTGCGTTTATTGTAGCCAAACGGGGATAATTCCAGTCAACGTTGTTGGACAAATCTTTAGTGCGACCCAACACTCATTTCTTACTGCCTTCTTTATTTTCGGAAGCTGATTTGTGGTAATACCAACCTTAACTTCGCCATGTGACATTACTTCAATTGTCCTGTTCAATTATGAGACAAAACTACCGGTTTTCCGCAAGCGCATCAATTACAATTCTCTAATAATATAATCTTCTCGGAGAGAATCACAGTAATGCACCTATATGTTCAACCAGGGTTATGTACAAGTGCCTTAATGTAAACATCGACCACGGACAGTTTAAACAACTCCAAGTGTAGCAATAAAAAGTAATAAATCGGGTACAAGGGAGTGAAGTCGTGCTGCGAAATCTGCTTACCCTTGACAATGTTTTCATGCTGGTGCACATACGACTACGGCGTTCGTGATCTGCATGTGCGACTTGATTGACTTCGTGATGACCGTTTAATATCAGAGAAACTACTGACCCGCTTAACTTATCAAATATCATCACACTTCACACGTGCCTGACCTCCACTCGATTTATATTTTATGTTAATACCTTTCTGCGTATTTATTTGCCATGAAATCTCTCCTTTTGGGTCAACTGGCAGGAATCTGTAGTCATTACGACAACAAACGCAATTATGTGGTCATTGCTACGCGGTTAGAACATGTATCCGCAAAATAATTTTCGACAACACAACTTTGCTGGTGATAGATCATATATTGTTATGGGTATTTCATTTAATTGTTTGTCTGTTAGTTTTAATATAATTTATTTCTTTCATTACATGTTATTGTAATGTAACATTGTTTAGTGGACTTGACCTTGTCCAAAATTGAGTTCATTTCTGCTTGACCTGATTGACTTGCTTTTATTTTTTTTATATTTCATTTATGTAAAAAACTAATAATAGCTGCATTATTCTCTGTGTGTATGAGGTTATTAACCGAATTATTATTCATGTAAACAAAGAAGGAGTAAATATGTTGATCAAGGTCAAGATTTAGGAGATTCCCAAGTGAATTTAATAGGCTATAAAATTTTAAATAAACAAGGCTCATTAGATCATTCTAGAAAGTTATTTTCCATTAAGTAATGGTTGTTTTTAGAAAATGCTAATTGTGACCTTGAGGTCAAGCAGAGAACTATATTATCTTTGACTGTGAGGATTTTGCCAGTCGTGCTTTAACATCTAGCACTTTAAGATGTATTATGTTGTGACCAGTTTGGGTTGAATTTTGTTTTCTTCAAATTATTGAATTCAAGTAATTATTTTCTATTGAAATATAAAAGTGCTCTGATAAAGTTCTTGGATAAAGACATTCATTGCAATTTATACTGAATTCAAACCTGGAATAATATTTCTGTGATTCAACAAGAGACGCTTGACACATCAGTACTTCGTAGACCATAACAGACACGTCATCGCCTTCAATTTTGGATCTCTTTGTGAGTTGAACTGAGTTTTATTCAGGATTTTTTAATTACTAGGACCTGTGTCTTTAATTCTTGGATTATTTTTGGATTTAATTCGCAAAACCGTATGTTCTTTTCTAGGGAAATAAATTATTTGTTAAATTTTGCAAAGCTTGTTGTCTTTACTCTTTTCTGTTACTTATTTCAAGAACATAGACTCGTAACAATATCAATCAGATATATGTTTTATAAGTTACCATGCGTTGATTCCTGTTTAATTACTCGCTTAAATAGCATATTATTATACGTTACAGTAAGGAATGATGTAATTTGCTTATTTTAGTTCTTTACGCACGAGTTTGATGTCAGATTAATTCATCGTTCAGTCACAACATAAATCAACATTTCATTGACGAAACAGCTTTCAGTGTCTTCGCTAATATTTAATCCCATCCAGGATCATTCTTTTACAATGGTGTCGGAAGTGGAATTCGATTAAGTGGAGCACTAGCGTCAGTTTGCATAAATTCCAGTTATAGACTGTGACTTTCCTAACAAGACATAATGCAGGAGTTTGAGTAAATATCTCTCTCATATTATATATGAAATAAATTTAAAATATATACATAATAATCTTATTTGTTGTCCTATGAGAAGAAAGATGTGGCTGTTTCTGTGTTAATTCCACAATTGTATTTTTCGCACGGTACTGTTCTAAGGATTGGTGCACCTATCATCAATATTAATCATGTCGTCACTGAAATATATAGTGGAAATGGGCAAACAGTTGGGATATGAGAGGGAGACACTTAAAAATGTTGTCTCAAGAGACAATAAGACTGGTAATCAATTTATAGACAAGAAACCCAGAGAGTCCCAAAATCTTGGTACTAAAAAAGGTGGAAATTTTCAAGCAGTGTTATACATGACAGGATTGGGGTCACATCTCACCCAATTGTCCAAAGCAAAAATGGTTTGTCCAAGAAGTCGTGGTTGCTATTGAGAGCAGGAGTGGTCAAGAGTGGGAAATAGCGGTGTGGTCAAGACTCGGAAATAGCGATAATTTTACGAGTGATAATTCTGCAACTAATAACGCGAGTACCAATTTCGATACGGCAGTACGCGTGCAGATTCGTCGTGATGTTGTTTAGTCGATCTGCACTTTTCTTCTTCCAGAGACTAAGGTACCGACAGCTTGTGGTACGGTCTTACGCGACACATGGTGTACGTGCGTCGTGGTAAATCGGAGTCTCTTTATGGATGACACAATGATTGCTTGGAAAACCCCGTGTATGTTATTAGATTAAATATACTATTGATCACTTTCCCGTCACGAGAATTGAAATTGGAGCGCCTTTCCTGGCTGGTCCCGTCGAAGCATTGTGCCTGGACAATCCAATATATAACTTAACTATTGGAAATATCGAAGGCACCAGACTCCCAGCTATTTCAGATTTTCGGTTTCCTATTATAAAAGTGGTCGGAACTATGTCACAGGGGCGCGAACAAGGAAACGGCCTTCAGCTGAAAGTCCCGGAAGTACTCAGAGTATCACAAAAGATCACGATGACAGATCAATTAGGGATGGGGAAAACGACCGAATTTTTTTACCCGACTTTTATTGGTCTGGCATCAGTAATGACGTAGCACGATTCTGTAGATTGTAAGACGTTTGCCAGACAACGTTATCACAATAATACCATTAGACCACATGTGTATGACCGATATCCCATTAAAAAGGGTGCAATTGATATTGTGAGACCCATATTTCCTATTAGATCGGAAAAACCAATGCACCCTAACTCTAATAGCTTATGCAGTTAGATACATTGAAGCAATGACTTTACCATCAGTTGAATCCGAAAGTGTGGCTGAGGCACTGGTTGACATGTTCAGTAGGGTTGGGGTGCCAGAAGGGGTGCTTGGGAATTGTGGGGCACACTTCACCTCAGATCTTATAGCAAAAATTAGAAGACTGTTGTCAATTAAGCAGTTGCGCAAAACACTGTATCACTCCATATGAAATGGTTTGGTAAAACAAAAATAAAGGGGCTACGTCGAATGTGCGCGGAGAAACAGTGAGATTGGGAACGATATTTCAACGAAATCCTCCTTGCGTATCGAGAAAGCTTTGGAATTTCTCTGATAGGATAATTTGATGTCCTAATCGGATCAGCAATATTAATCATGTAATCATTTAATGATCTAGTGGAAATGGACAAACAGTTTGGGTATGATGTGGATTTCCATAGATAATTTGTACAGGAGAGCAGATTCGAGGAAAGGGCACAGAGATTCAAGATTAACCACTGATTCACAACAGTTGGATATGTAAAACTATGTCTCTCTATTAACACCAACTTAAACCTAAGCAACAGTCAGTCCGGCATTTCCGGTAGATAAATGGGATGCTACAAACAGTATGTTTGGAAACATTAAAGTTGATACCCAGTTACTTTCAAGCTTTGGAGGATAACAGTTAGAAAGATATAAAGACTTAAAAGTAACAATAAGTCAATATTAAAACAACTGGTTGACAAGAAGAGCAAATAGATTTTGAAACCTGAAGACTTGATCAATCACTGATATAAAACTTTATCCACTACCGTACAAACCCTATAATCAGTCGTGGGAAAAGGCAGATGATCTGTGTAACATTAGGCAATATTTGCACCCAACTGAGCAGTGAATGAAAATATAACATATTATTAAAGGTTTTTCAAAGCGTTTATGCCTGAAATTACGCTTTATGCACGATATACAATGTATGGGTTTGAATAAAATCTCTCGCGTTTTGCTAAATAAAATGATTCATGGCCTCAGAGCATTAAAATAAAACCAGTCAGGGTCAGGATTATACACAATGTTCTAACATACATTTAAAAGATATATTTTGTCAAGTAATAGTATTCAGTCTTACATTGGGTTAGAAGTAAAATACAATCAACGTATTCCTTATATATTGAAGCTCAAAACAGAACCCAAACTAATTTTTTTTTTTACAGTATGAAAGAGAAACACGCATCCAGAAGAGAACAATATTTGTGTAATTGGATTTGAAATAAACCAAACTAAAGCCTTACCACTAGGTAAAATATACAATGGAATCATGGCCATTAGTTTAATTACAAAGATCTACTGCCAAAATGATTCTTAAAAATGTAGCCAAACATTATTAATTCTGGGTCACTGAGAACGAAAATGATGCTTACAATTGTTGATTAGCTCTGGTTTAAAAGATATGATACTGGGTCAGTATATACGACCCTTGACTTGGGAATGGCGGAGGATAAGTGAGTGATAAAGGGAAGTGATTTCAGTTTAAACCAGAAATGACTAAAATACATCTTTCAATGGATCTATGAATACATTTATGACTGGCTTTGAACAATACTTGTTTTTTAGGCTACACAATGAATGATGCAATCTGAAGCTGGTATTGCGTTATACATGATACGAATTGAATCATGTTATTCCTAGAAGTCATGGATGATGCAATCATAACTAAACTTACATCACTCTGCTGAACAAATTGCCCTAAATCAGCTCTAGAAATTATACAGTGTCGTGCTCTCTTATTTGTCAGTGTTTGATTTTTGCAAAGGGACGCATTTCTATTTAGCCAAAGTGAGCAGAGATGCCTCATACTTGTGTGAACAATGCAGATAACTTCTGCTATGTTTGCAGTGAAGTGACTTTTGCATCATAAAAGCGCAGTATAACCACTATGGTTAAGAAAGACTATCACCTTGATTTTGGCTGCAAAAGTGAAGATCAAGACAAGAGGTGGGCCCCACACATATGCTACATCTTGTGCAACAAATCTTCGCCGGTGGTTAAACAGGAAAAGGAAAGCTATGCCTTTTGCAGTGCCAATGATTTCGAGAGAGCCAACAGATCATATCAACAATTGTTACTTCTGCATGGTGCCTCCAGCTGGGAAAGCTGTGTCAAAGAAGAATACGTGGTCTGTGTATTATCCAAACATTCCATCAGCTATACGCCCAGTACACCACGGAGAAGGACTGCCTGTGTGTGTTCCTGATTCACCAGAATCATTCTCGCTTGAGTCAGACGAGGAAGAGGATGAAACTTCTAGTCCTGAACCATCTATGTCACATGACCCATATTTTCTCCCATCCTACTCCTCTGAATTACGCCTCATAACACAAGGTGAACTGAATGACCTTGTCAGGGATTTGGAACTATCCAAGAGTAAGGCAGAGCTGTTGGGCTCCAGACTACAGCAGTGGAATCTACTGGCAGGTGATGTTAGGGTTTCCATGTTTCGTGACCGTCAAAAGGACCCTGTCCAATTCTTCTTCATGGAAGGTGATCTTGTAGCCTGTAAAATCAACGATTATGCGATGGCAGCCATCAGCAGCGTTCATGATCCAAATGAGTAGAGACTGTTCATTGATTCATCGAAGACGAGTCTTAAATCTGTTTTTGCTGTATAATGGCAATGTTTTGACATCAATTCCAGTTGGTTATACAGTCCATATGAAGGAAACCTATGAATACATGAAACAAATTTTGAGGTGCATAAACTATCATCAACATCGATGGCAGTATTGTGGCACTTTGAAGGTTCTTGCTCTTTTGCTTAGTCTATATACTGGATACACAAAGTACTGCTGTTTACTCTGCGAATATGATAGTCCTGCGAGAGATTCCCGCTACATCAAGAGAGATTGGCCACTCCGACAGTCATTGGAGCCTGGGAGGAAAAGTGTTCAGCATCCACCACTTATTGAATCAAGGAAGATTTTGTTACCACCCTTGCACATTAAGCTGGGTCTGATGAAGAACTTTGTCAAGGCCATGGTCAAAACACAAGCAGCTTTCAAATACCACCGTGGAAATTTTCCAAGGTTAAGTGAAGCTAAGATAAAGGAATGTGTCTTTGTTGGTCCTCAGATTCGTGAACTTCTTCAAGATGCATTTGACCGTGCACCTCGTTTCAACGAAAAGAAGGCATGGAAAGCCTTCCAGTTAGTGGCAACACATTTTCTCGGAAACAACAAGGCAGACAACTACAGGGAGTTGGTAGAAAACCTCCTCAAGGCATGCAAAAGACTTCGTTGCAACATGTCACTAAAGATACATTTTTTGCACTTTCATCTTGATTTTCCACCGAACTGCGGAGCAGGGAGCGAATAGCACGGCGAGCTATTTCACCAGGACATTGCAACAATGTAGAAACGCTATCAGGGCAAATGGAGCAAATCAATATTTGCAGACTGTTGCTGGACAGTGACAAGAGATACTCCATTTAATGAATACAAAAGACAAGCCAAGAAGCGCCGAGTAGTCAATGAATAAGGAATAAACTTTGTACTTATATACACATAATAGTTTTTTTGCCTTTTGTTTCATAATAAATTTTATTTATATAATCCTTCAGGGCCGAATTATCTTTCGGGTTTAAATGCCTTGCGGTTGAAATGTCCGAGAGCCGATTTCAGTTCCTGTTCCTGTTCTAATAGTGCTACATGGGCCTGGAGGTAAGCTATCCTTACTGTGCAATGAAGGGTGGTACAGGGCTGGTTATGGATTCGCTGGAACTCAAAGGAATCAGTGGAGCTTATGAAGTGCTGGGATCCTGGGGTTTCCTCCACATTATTCATGACAAAAATGTTGTGTATCAGGTGAACTCTAAGGAATAGATGTTATATTTGTTTAAGCCCTGTTTGCTCCTTTTTGTCGTTACATTTAGTGGCAAAGCCTGGAATGGTGCTCTTTGCAGTGTACATGAGGCTTTCCTATGGTTACATATATAGTACCAGTCACCATATGAAATCTGTACAGAATATTGTAAAATGTCACATTAAATGGAGGTACAAACTTGGTTTAACTCAGAATCAAGCATCAAGGCGATAAATTCTAACTTTGTGCAACCAAGAAACACTGTGGCACAATGAAAATATGAATAACCTGCATATATTCAGGAATGGCTGTCATATTGGCTTCTTCATCCTGTGTACTATTTTCAGCCAATAAGGAATGTGAATTGCCCCAATTCAGGAATGGCTGTCATATTGGCTTCTTCTTCCTGTGTACTATTTTCAGCCAATAAGGAATCTGAATTGCCCCAATTCAGGAATATCAGAGGAGCTGAATCTAGAGAATTAACCTGAAAGTAAGCTTCAGTGTTGTTGACAGAATCATGTTCGTTTTAGTATTTTCTCTGACAGGTTAACGGTAAAAATAATTGAAATTAGATGTATAAAGCTAGACTTTTATATCAAGTGTAGCTAAGCTTTTCAAAGATAACAAATCTTAAATACCATTTAATGACAAATTTTTATGATTTCCCGGATCGAGAGATTGGTTTATACTGAACTCTATTTTCAGTTCATGAAACTGTATCAGAAAATATTTGTTTACGAAATTTCTATTATCCTGCAAAATGAATAGACTGTCCTGAAAATGTAAAGATATTGGTTGAAATTAAGTCGCATGTTTTCAGAAATGCGAGTATCAATTTGAAAAGTAAACAATTTATTGAATGTTTGACTTTAATTACTGAAACATAATGTTCTTTTTTAACTTTATATTTTATTTCTAAATTTTATTTTTATGGAGCATTTATTTTTTATTAAGAATATATAAGGGTGGCTGACTTGAGAACTTCTTCTAGGGTTTTGGGGCAATAAGAGTTAAGTGTCCTCCCTAAGAACAAAACCTCTTCATCCATTAGATTGCAATAAGTAATTGGTATTTCACAAATTGTAAAATACTTATATTAATAACACTGAACTTATAATGTACTTGTTTTATTAAAATTTCTTTTTTGTACATTAAATTGTAAACCATTCATTAGAACGTGCCATATTTTGTTATATTTTAATTCTATATCAACTCAAAATAGTCCTTATCATATCTCACTTTCTTTGCTTCCATCTAATAGGAAATATGCACCCTGAGTCCCTTTATTCTTTAATAAAAAAAAAATGTTTTTGGGTTTCACCAGTTGTTTTGTGCATCTTTAACTATACTGATGGCATATCAGCATCGTACATACAATATTCAAATATCCATGTATCGGGAGGTTTTATGATTACTTTCCTCTACTTCTGCTCAGCAGTGTTATTTTTGTGTTTTATTTTTCATGGATAATATTGGGTAAATGTTTCGTTGTTTTACCACCGCCAGCCTTATTTAATCGCGGAACTGAATAATTTTGTATAATTCTGAACAGCGCTGAAGTTTTTACACTTTTATCAAGTTTGAACAAAGTTTATTCGGTGCTTCTTTAGACGAAGTTATTAAATGTTTTATGTTTAGTGACGGCACCCGAAGTTTGGCATAATTTGTATTGAATTAAAGACCCGTCATGCAAAAATACATTTTGCACACTTTAGCCCAATTTTGTTCACTCTGTTCAGAAGTCGTTTTGAAAGATTTTTCACATTTAGTTTGAAAGCCGTTATTACCAGAATTCTTTCTGTAAACTTTGGTCAAATCCCACTAGGAAATATCTCAAAAGAAGTCGTACAAATGTGAAATACCGTTATGTCAAGGTACTTTCTGTAAAATACAGCCAAGTTTAGTTGAGCAGTTTTAGAGAGGAAGCTGTTTAGATGTTTGTCCATTTTAGTATCGATACGTACATTCAAAACTGGACAGGCATGATTTGTATCAAAATGATGGGTCTTCTGTGGGAGGATTTCTGTCAAGTTTGGTCAAATTCTTATCAACGATTTGAAAAAGTCGTTTTAAGACCATTCTGCGTTTAGTAATGGCAGCCATATTTGATCGAGCTTTATTTGTACAACATTGAAGGTCTTTATGCCAGGATGATTTCCACCAAATATGTTAAAATTCTGCTCATCGGTTTTCGCGAAGAAGATGCTTAAGGTTTTTCTGTTTTAGCAACCACCGTCATATTTTATGGCGAATCAACGTCAGTTGCACAAACCATCAAACCATTTTCACCACGATGTTTCCATCAGGTTGGTCAAATTCTATTCACCTGGTTTTAGAAGAAGTCGCTTGTACCATTCTATTTTCTGATAACATATGTGATTCTTGATGGCGGATCGGTAACGTTTGTAAAATTAAAATTGAAAGGAATTCATGTTAGGCTGCTTTCTGTAAAATTTGGAAGAATTTAAGACAAGATTTTGGAGAAGAAGTCGTTTGAATCTTTCTCTTATTAGTAATAGTGACATTTATACTTCAGCAACATCGGCCAAATGCATCCTGTCCAATTTGTTGTTATCCTTTGCAGTGCTTTTATTTTTAAATATGAAGTTGATTCCTTTTTCTACTTTTCGGAATGGTAGCCACATTTGATGGCGGATAGGCGTCATACTGTACAAATTTATGAGCTAATTAAGCAAGAATGCTCTCTGCCAACATGAGTCAAAACTGGCCTAGTGGCTTTTGAGGCGAAGTATGAACACTTACTGGACTATTTCAGACCAAATTTAACAAGAGCCTTTAGGTATAAACAATGTTGTCTTGCATGTATATAATTGCAATGATTCAATGTCACATACCGCTTTCATTTAACAAAAAATTTCAAAACCCTTTAAGACTCATGAGAGACAAAAAAGCTTGAACTATGTTGACTTAATTTGATATACATCGATCTGACTTGAGATACTTCCACCGAAATTACCTGACTAATAGTTGTTCACAGGTTATTAGGAAAAGTGTTAATCAAACATTCCAGCTATCTATTGGCCGTTTTGTGTGCGTCCAAAATAGTATTAATAGGAGAAAGAGCGAGTGACTATATTCCTATTCCAATTCTACCACCATGAAATGGCGGGGGAGGTGGAGGAGGAGGAGGAGGAGGCACACTATCATTCAGATACTTCATAAATCGTCAGAAACAATGATTGATGCCAAACTCGTTTTTATGTACCAAATTAGAGTTTCAGCTTGAAATCTGTGAGGTAAATTATAAAAAGTGGCGGATTGTCGTTTCTCGGATTTTAAATGTAAACTTCCATGGTTTTCTTTAAAATATCGAACACAACCGAGCTTCCCGTCAAACTGGGATCTGGGCCTTGTGCACACCTGTATATTGGATACATGCTGTTCTGCGTGTCTCCGAGCACCGCTTTGATATCCCGGAGTGTCCTAGGTGGCGGCATCTCTCGTGCACGTTCGGTACGTGCATTTGAAGATGGTAAATTAAAGTTTTGCTCCACGTCATCCAGATGATAATATGAGTTGAAATGGAAATAATGACAAGATTTGTCTGGATCTACTTGTTCGTGGATGGTGGTCAGTTTCAAAGGACTCTCAAATTTACCAGGTCCTACTTCCAATGATCACATTTCCTTGTGATTCACTGAAGCTATGTTTGCATTAAATCCATCAGAAGCCCCATAGCCTTTATTCCTAGATATTCGGACCATTTCATTGGCACTTGATGCAGACAAGAGCGCCCGTGTTATTAGACCTGCAGGCGGGGAGCCAATGCAGGCTTTCATCGGTACAGTTGCATTTATTGCATAAGCCAGATCGTATTTATTGATCCCAAATGCAAAGCCTGGCAACATCTCAGGACAAGAAAGTGATGTGAAATGTTCCTCCTCACAAGTGACTGTTCCTTTCGGGGCCCCCGGGTCAATAATATGAGCGCTAATTATGTAAAAGTAAGGGTCAGCAAACGCGTCAACATCTTCATTTTGAACCAAAATGTTCAGGTAAGAAGTGTTGACATATACAGAGGTACAACCGTGGATGTGCTGCTCATTATTTGTGTTCTGCTTCCATTAAATCAAGAAAGTATGTTTCCTTCGCAATGTATAACAAGAAAAGGTGTTCAAATGGCATTCCATGTCCGTCTGACATTCCTCGAAGTTCTGTAACATACTGGGGGAAGCTGCCTTCTGATACCTTTAGATATTCATCGAAGATTTCTCTCCCTTTGTGAGTATTATAAAAGGGGAGGAGACGTGATGGAATTAGGGAGGAGTTAAAATATTTATGTATCCACTCCTTGAAAACTGTCCCAACATTGTGACCCACGTCATAATACGTCCCTCTGGTGAACAGCACGGGAAGTCTTTGTGCATTCTCCGTGTGTGCCATAATGTGTTTTTATTATCTTCTTTACATTACCGAACGTAATTTCTTTGGGTATTGCCTTCTTCATCAAAACTCTGAAATAACCAGAATGAAAGCAATGATTACATAGATTGCCTGTATGAAGACTTTAGTAGCATAGTAGCCGTTCATAAAAGTATAAAAATAAAATATTTGGTACAAATGAAATTATTCTGGATTTACAATTATTTTATCTGGATTACTTTGAAACTATAATCCTTTCAGTCCTGTATGTATGTATGTATGTATGTATGTATGTATTTGATTTTTTACCTACTGATATTCTGCCGTTTTCTACCTATAGTGATATAATTTCAAAAGTCCGTGGTTCAACTGTCAGGCTCGGTCAGCAAGGATATGTGAGAAATCTTGCCAGTTGGATGGCTCTTCCCATATTATTTTGCCCAGATGCTTCCTGCACCAAACATACTACCCGCCACTTATAGTTTGTCATGTGCTGAAAAATAGCGCTAAACCCACAAAACAAAAAACGAATATTAACCATACAACACAACTTGTGTGTTATTATTTGTAACAGGAGTGATTAAAACGTTTGGAATGGCACCTTAGACGACACAGATGGAAACAGTTTGGCCTATAACCCCGAGTTTTACCACTCAAAGAGGCCCCTAGACTTAAAATGAATGACCCGAAAAAGAAAGGTAAAGGAAACAAACCTTAACTGCTGTGGCTGTAAGTAATGATGACATCAATAAACTGTTTCAATCTTCGCTGTTCGGCCCCAACACACTATCGCGTTTATTAAGAATTTATTGGTTTAACAATACGTTGAACGTTGGGGTACGGAAAGGGAAAGAAATAAATAAAAAACGCCAATTTTTATTGTGGAACTGTGACTTTAAAACAAGATTGTAAAATTAGTTTAGAAGACATGATTCTAGTCATGAATTTTCTATTCTTCATTGATGCAAGCTGTAAATGGCTGCTTGCAAGTGCTTAGATCTACTTTCCTTCTGCGTCACTGTATGTTGCAGTTTGCCAACTTCTGAACTGATTCTGTAGTTTGTCGTATGGCAAACGCTGTCAGTTATTACAAGTGTTGTATATTCTGTTTGTAAACTGGCCGTATTACAATGGCATCATTCCAATTGCTGTTTTCCTGCAGATTTGGCCTTGCAACAATGTAAATACTAAGTTGTATCAGTATCGTCTTTGTTGTCTAACTCGTGTCGCCATCTGTTGTCATAATGGCATACTAGAGATTAGCATGGCATTATGACAACAGACAGCGATCTAAATTTCTAAGGTTTTGCCTTTAACAGAAATAATTAATGCTCCCCTCGGAACTTTACGGCATTCATTTTGTGTCGATAAACATTATAAGTCTTTCAGTCCCTTTTTCAAGGTGTACGTTAGCAACGAAGTTTGTATCGTTCTCTAAAACCATGTGCTTTCTTGAAGATCTAAGTGATTTAATGCACCTTACGAAAACAAAAACTCATACACGACAGCACGGTGGTCCATCTTCTACCCAGTTTTGACGCACGTGAGTATTTACTTTCACTGTTTAAGAACTCTAATTCTTAGTGATATCTCTCATTACTTTGGAAATATTAGTTATTTTAGCAAAGTAAGGATCAGAAACGACAATGATATTTTCCCTCGTACTCTTCTTAACGATATTTCGTCAGATGTCCCCTGGTTGTAAGGATCGTATTGTACGTCACCCATTTTGACGCACTTCAAAGACTTCTGTCTTTTCCTGTGATACTATTGTACACGAAAATAATATATTTCAAAGCAACATCAATAGCCCATTAAAAAAGTTTATAGGTAAAATGACATTTAAAAATATAAGCATTCCTTCAGGTTTTCTTATTCTGATTACAATCTTCATTTTGGAACATATTGTTTCGCAAAATCCGAATAATCAAATTGTGGAAAATCATGTTCATATCAAGATAAAATGTTTACTTGCGATTAGGAGTATTAGATTTAGTGTAAGATTGTTTGCCAATACTTCATTTGCATTGTTAATGTACAGAACCTCAACCATTGAATGTTTTTATAAAACAAATTTTAAAAAGCATACAAAAACAGCTTTATGTTACGTGTAGGCTCGTACAAAAGTAACAAATGAAAAGAGTGAAGTCAACAAGTTTTGTAAATTTAACAAAATAATTTACTTCCCTAAAAAAGAAGGTAAAAATATGAAAAAGGACTTACGGTTTGTGAATCTAATCCAAAAATTAATCCTAGAATTTAAAAATATAAGTCCTATCACTAAAAAGTTCTAATTGAATCCAAGTTCGAATCTCGATGATGTTCCAAGATTGAAGGCGATGATGTCCATTATAATCAGTTTTGTGCTGATGCGTCAGTAGTTCCTTGTTGAGTCGCCAAGAATATAATTCCGGCTTTTAAATTCCTAATAATTTTAGTAAATGTTTTTGTCCAAGAATTTCGCTGAACACACGTAAGTCTCCAGGAAAATAAATTATTTAAATTAAATACAAAAAACTCAATTCAAATGGCAACAACAGGAATACCTTTCGGCCTGAAGGTATAATTTACAACTGACTCAGAAACACTGAGATTGAGTATTAAACCCAACTAAAAAACGCAATTTCAGATGGGTCACGTGATCACTTACTACAAAGTCAGTTATCACGTAGGCTAGTGTAGCCTTTGCAAAGAATCATTGATTCCCACACTGGAAATGAATTTGAAAAACTGTTTACAACAGAGCTAACGCGTGGGCTGAACATGACCTTGGTAATGACCAATCATTTTCACTCAGTGTTTACGATTTGAGAACCAAGGTCAGGAACTAGGTCAGCTAAAAATATAATGTAGCAATATCTTTGCGTTCTAATCAGGCTAAAAGAAATGAATTGAATTTACTGGGAAAAATGTCAAATCCAGTAAGAATATTATCATTACAATAAAATGTAAGGAAACAAAAATGAAACAAAAAGAAATTTAAAACTAACACACAAGTAATTTAATTTGTTACGTATATGTAATTTAATCACTTGTGTGTTAGTTTTAAATTCTTTTTTACTTTATTTTTGTTTCATTACATTTTACTGTAATTATAATTTTCACGGGATTTGACTATTTTCGGACAATTCGGTATTTTGTTTTGACCTGATTAGAACGCAAAAGTGTTGCTTTATTACTATTTTTAGCTCACCTTGGTTGACAGATTCGTAAACACTAAGTGAAAATGATTGGATATTACCAAGGTCATGCTCGGCCCACGTGTTAGCCATGTTGTAAACATTTTTTTTTATTTTTCATTTGCAGCGTGAGAATCTGATTTTTTAGATAGGGCTATTCTAGGCTACGTGCTAAATGCATTTTTTTTTCCCTGCGCTGTTCGAATTAGTGATCACGTAGCCCAGTCACGTGAGCCATCATATGATCTAAAATCGTGGGCTAAAACAGACGTTTTCTAGTGGATTTGTCAGCCGTGAAATTGTGTCTTTGGGCTCAAGGTGTTTGTTTTGTTGTTGCCATTTGAGTTGAGTTTTAATTTAAAATAATTTATTCACCCTGGAAAATACTCTTCTGCGATGAAATACTTGGACAAAGACATTCACTAAATTATTCGGAATTCAAAAGCCGGAATTATATTCTTGGTGACTCAACAAGGAACTGTTGACACATCAACACAAGCCAGTTATAGTGGTTATCATCGCCATCCATATTGGAACTTCATCGAGAATCGAACATGGATTCAATTAGAACTGTTTAGTAATAGGACTTATATTTTTGAATTCTAGGATTAATTTTGGATTATATTCACAAACCGTAAGGCCTATTTCATATTTTTACCTTGTTTTCTAGGGAAATAAATTATTTTGTTAAAACTTGCAAAGCTTGTTGGCTTCACTCTTTTCTTTTATTAATTTTGTATGAGCCTACACGTAACAAAGGAAAATTGGGCCCTCGTCCTTGGGATATATGAATTTTGGCTAAAATATTTCAGAAAATTGTTTTTTGAAATTTAAACACCCCAAGTGTTTAAATCCCAAGTACTATTTCACATTTTGTTTGAAATCTTTAGCGAAAACAACAGGCTCTTTTTCACAATATCATCAAAAGTCGAGAATGTTTTTAATTTTACCCAGGAGTGTTTGGACATTTTGAAAGTGGAAGTCCAGCAAAATAGTTGGAATTAGAGATAAGACAGGTTCAGTTTCAGATAGAAAAGATACAAAGGGAAAAAGAAATGGAAGTAATGCAGTTACAATTTAAAGAAAGAAGGGGAGAAATGCAAATGCAATTTGAAGAGAGATAGAAAGACAAATGCAATTTGAGAAAGAAAAATTAGATATGCAAATGCAAAGAGAAAATAAAGAAAGGAAATTTCAAATTCGGTTAAAAGAATTAGACCTGGCAAAAGGAAAACACTCTCCTAGTTTTCATGCTTTCAAAAATATCAAGTTGGTGCCCCCTTTTTCTGGAAAAAGAAGTAGACACATATTTTTCTTATTTTGAAAAAGTTGCTGAAAATTTGAAGTGGCCCCGTGAGTATTGGATTCTATTATTACAATGTGTACTTATTGGTAGAGCTCGTGATATTTACATTTCACTGTCACTACAGCAAAGTGCTGACTATGATCTGGTTAAGGACTGTATCTTAAATTGTTAATAGTCCCTGAGGCTTATCGGCAAAAATTCAGGAACAAGAGAAGAGAAGCTGGACAAACTTATGTCGAATTTGCAAGAGAAAAAGAGCAGTTATTTTAGAGATGGTGCTTAGCCAAGAAAGTTGAATATGATTATGAAAGTCTCGAACAACTTGTATTACTTCAAGAGTTCAAGAACTGCCATTAAGACTCATCTTGAAGTGCATGAGGTCGAAACCTTGGAAAATGCTGCTCTTGATGCTGACAAGTATTCCTTAACTCATAAAGTTTCTGTTGTAGGAAAATCTTTCACTCAGCAGTCTTCTGGTAAAAGTGTATTTCAGCCTAATACGACTCCTTCTAAAACTCAATCTGCGCACAACTTTTAAAAATCAAGCTTCTGAGAAACTTGATCCGAAATCCTTGTCTCTTCCTACGTGTACCTATTGTAAGAAAAAAGGAAGCGTTATTTCTAATTGCTTCAAATTGAAATATAAGCATCAGGATCAAGATAGACCTATCCCAAATGCTCTTATTTCTAAGAGGTCAAGGACACGGTCATGTATTGAAAGCAATACATTTGTTGGGTCTAATAAACCCCAGTCTGATTTTATTATGGAGAATTATGAACCATTCATGTCAAAGGGTTCTATATTACTCTTGGGTGATTTGACCAATCCTATCCCTAGTAAAATTTTAAGGGATACAGGAGCTTCACAGAGTCTTTTATTATCAGGTACTTTGCCTTTTTCTGAGAAGTGTTCTTCTAATGAGAGTGTTCTCATTCAGGGAGTAGAGTGCGGCTTTGTTAATGTTCCTCTCCATTCTGTAAATTTGTCATCAGACTTAGTTTCAGGACCTGTGGCAGTCGGAATAGTGTCTAATTTACCCGTTGAGGGCATTCATTTGTTACTAGGCAACGACCTAACTAGAGACAAGGTTGTGGTTAATCCACTTGTAACTGACAAGCCTTCTTTGGATCAGAAAGTTGATCCTTTTGAAAAAGAATTCCCTGATTTATACCCAGCTTGTGCAGTTACTAGAACTATGGCAAAGAAAGCTCTTGAGAATGATTTTGATAAGGAAAATATTCCTTTAGCTGACACATGTATTGGTCAGGCTTTTGATGAGGTCACTTTCACTCCTTGTTTGGATCAATCAAAAGGTATTGATCACAGTGATCCTCTTTTAACTACTCATTCTCTTTTAAATTATCAGGATGTTAAACGACAATCACTTGTCGTCGAACAAGAAAAAGATCCTGAGATCTCCTGTTTGTTTCAGAGGGCTATTAGTGAAACTGAAGCTTCTGAAGTACCTGTCTGTTATTTCATTAACAATGGAATTCTTATGAAAAAATGGAGACCTCCCGAGGTACCTGCTGGTGACGAGAGGTTAGTCAACTATTAGACAGTAGTTCCAAAATTTTACAGACAGGAAATACTTTTATTGGCCAAAAATCAAGAGTGATGTTTGTAAATTTTGTAGATCTTGTCATACTTGTCAAATGGTAGGAAAACCCAATCAGAAGATACCTAAGGCACATCTGCAACCTATTCCTGCATTTGACGAACCATTTAGCACAATTATGGTAGACTGTGCTGGTTCCATACCTAAAACCAAGTCAGGTAACCAATACTTGTTCACCATTGTGTGTGCGTTAACAAGATTCCCAGAGGCAATTCCTTTGAGGAATATTAAAACCAAAACCATAATAAAAGCGTTGATAAAGTTTTTTGCTCAATTTGGTCTTCCTAAATCTGTAAAATCGGATCACAGGTCAAATTTTATGCCTGGAATTCTCCAGCTAGTTATGCTTGAATTTGGCACTCAGCAATTCAAGTCAAAATTGAAATTATGGCTACACAGAACTTTACTTGAGAGAAGTTTTGAGTTTTGTAATGGAATTTATTCTCTCTTGCTCATTATTCAAAATTTTCTTCAAATTAGATTTTACGGCCCTTACAAAGTAAAGAAGAAAATGAATGAGTTACATAATAATATTAGTACTCTGATCTAAATAAATTAATGGAGCATTACTATATCGAAAGAGATAGCCAAGTAAATCATCCAATTAATTTAGTTGTAAATGTCCCACTTACTGAGGATTTAAGTGAAGCAGTTCAATCGGACACTATTGATTTTGGAGTGACAAATCTTCGGAATTCAGAAATTATGAAAGATCTGGACCAGATACTTTTAATTTTGCAACAACGAGAAAGGAATTAACTTGAACAGTTATTATTTGAATATGAGCACTTATTTCCAGATGTACCTACAAAGACAAAGAAAATTTTTCATGACGTTGACATTGTGAATTCTATACCTGTGAAACACCAGATAAAACTTTCCGTATGTGCACTGATTACAGGCAGGTGAACAGTGTGACAGAAACAGATTCATTTCCATTAACAAGAATCGATGACTGTACTGATAAAATTGGAAATGCCAAGTATGTCACCAAATTTTACCTTCTGAAGGATTTTGGCAAATTCCACTAACGGAAAGGGCAAAAGGAAATTTCGGCATTTGTGACTCCAGATGGAAGGGTTCTCCAAGTACCTTTCAACGTTTGATGAATATGATTACCTCTGGTGTAGATAATTGTGGTGCTTACGTCGATGACGTCATCATCTACAACGACACCTGGAAAGTGTATCTATACATGGGAAAGTGCATCTGCAATTAAATTTTCTTTTCCCTTGATGAGCCTGATGTCAAGATTATATTCTTGTAACAACAAGCTCCACCTTAATAATCTTTGATTTTTATTTTTCATCTTGTCGATGAAAGTAAGGGGGTTGTGATCACTAAACACAACAATCGGAGAAGGAGCTGAGCTAATGTAAACTTCAAAATGTTGTAATGCCAATATTAAAGGCAAACATTCCTTCTCGATTGTTGAGTAATTTCTTTGGTGCTTATTTAATTTCTTGGAGAAATAACACACTGGATGATCAACATCATTTTTATCTTCTTGAATCAATACTGCTCCAACCCCAGCATCACTCGCATCAACAGTTAGTTTAAAAGATTGATTGAAATTTGGAACTGTAAGAACCGACGCACTTTTAAGTATGGCTTTTAACCTATTAAAGCCTTCTGACATTTTTCAGTCCAAAGAAACTTGTTTTTCTTGCTCAACAAGTTTGTCAGGGGTTCAGCAATATTAGAAACATCGGAACAAAATTTTCGATAGTATCCAGCCATACTAAAAAATCGCATCAGTTGCATTTTACTGACAGGTACAGACAAATCAGAGATAGCCTTGACCTTAGCATCTATAGGTTTAACTTGTCCATGTCCCACAATATGTTCTAGAAATGTTGCACAAGCACGGGAAAACTCACTTTTAGATAAATTGATTGTCAAATTTGCATCACTGAGTCTGTCAAAGAATTTCCGAATTGTTGCTAGATGTTCTTTCCAGGTGTTGTAGATGATGACGTCATCGATGTAAGCATCACAATTATCTAGACGAGAGGTAATCATATTCATTAAACGTTGAAAGGTACTTGGAGAACCATTCATCCCGAATGGCATTACTTGATATTGATAGAGTTCATTTGGAGTCACGAATGCCGAAATTTCCTTTGCCCTTTCCGTTAGTGGAATTTGCCAAAACACTTTCATAAGGTCAAATTTGATGACATACTTGGCATTTCCAATTTTATCAATACAGTCATCGATTATTGGTAATAGAAATGAATCTGTTTTTGTCACACTATTCACCTTCCTATAATCAGTGCACATACGGAAAGTTTAATCTGGTTTCGGAACAAGTATGCATGGTGAACTATAGTCACTTTTACTAGGTTCTATGAAATCATTCTCCAGTAAATACTGAACTTCCTTTTTCAAGTATTTCTATTTGAGAGAGTTCAACCTGTATGGGTTTTGTTTCAAAGTTTATAATTCAGAATTTCAACGTCATGAAAAATTTTGTAGTTCCTTGTAGGAACATCTGGGCATAAGTGCTCATATTCAAATAATAGCTGTTTAAGTTCATTCCTTTCCTATTGTTGCAAATGAAAAAGTTTCTGGTCCAGGTTTCTCATAATTTCTGAATTCCGAAGATTTGTCGCTCCAAAATCAGTAGTGTCCGTCTGAATTCCTTCACTTAAATCCCCAGTAAATGGGACAGGTACAACAAAATTAATTGCATGATCTACTGGCTATCTCTTTCAATATACTCCTTTAACATGTTAATGTGGCAACGGTGTTTTTGTTTTCGCCTGCCAGGAGTATTTCTGATGTAATTGAAATTATTTACTTTCTTTTCGACCCTGTACGGACCATAATACTTGGCCTGAAGAGGATTTTGTGGAATGGGCAAGAGAAATAGAACTCTATCACCAGGCTGAAAAATTCTTTTCTTTGAGTTTGTATCATATCTTAATTTCATTTTTAACTGAGTAGAGTGCAGATTCGCTCTTGCGACCTCAGAAGCCACTGACAAATTATACTTAAAAGTAGATACATAATCAAGAAGATTAAGTTCAGTATCTTCATTGGAAAGAAGTTTCTCTTTCAACAACTTCAAGGGTCCACGCACAGTGTGTCCGAAAACTAGTTCAAAGGGGCTGAATCAAAAAGATTCTTGAACTGACTCCCTAACAGCAAACAGAAGTAAATGAATGCCTTCATCTCCATTTTTACCCGTATCAATTCAATATGATCGAATCATATTATTCTAAGCCTGAAGAAATCTTTCTAAAGCCGTTTGGCTCTCAGGGTGATAGGCAGACGATTTGAATTGTTGAATGCCTAATTCATACATTACTTGCTGGAAAATTCCAGACATAAAATTTGACCCTTGTTTGATTGGACAGATTTGGGAAGGTCAAATTGAGTAAATAACTTATCAAATCTTTTACTATAGTTTTGGTTTTAATATTTCTCAAAGGAATTGCCTCTGGGAATCTTGTTGACGCACACATATTGGTCAACAAATATTGGTTGCCTGACTTGGTCTTAGGTAAGTGACCAACACAATATACCATAATTGTGCTAAATGGTTCGTCAAATGCAGAAATAGGTTGCAGATGTGCCTTAGGTATATTCTGATTGGGTTTTCCTACCATTTGACAAGTATGACAAGATCTACAAAATTTACAAACATCACTCTTGATTTTTGGCCAATAAAATTGAGTCAAGATCTTGTGATAAGTTTTATTAATCCCTAAATGACCAGGCAGAGGAGTTTCATGGGCCAAACTAAGTATTTCCTGTCTGTAAGATTTCGGAACTACAATCTGATAGTTGACTGACCACTCGTCACCAGCAGGTACCTCGGGAGGTCTCCATTTTCTCATAAGAATTCCATTTTTAATGAAATAACAGACAGGTACTTCAGTGGCTTCAGTTTCACTAATGGCCCTCTGAAACAAATAGGAAATCTCAGGATCTTTTCCCTGTTTGACGACAAGTGATTGTCGTTTGTCACCCTGATTAGATAAAAGAGAATGAGTAGTTTAAAGAGGATCACTGTAATCAATACCTTTTGATTGATCCAGACAAGGAGTGAAAGTGACCTAATCAAAAGCCTGACCAATACATGTTTCAGCTAAAGGAATACTTTCCTTATCAAAATCATTCTCAAGAGCTTTCTTTGCCATAGCTCTAGTAACTGCACAAGCTGGGTATAAATCAGGAAATTCTTTTTCAATAGGATCAACTTTTTGATCCAAAGAAGCCTTGTCAGTTACAAGTGGATTAACCACAACCTTGTCTTCAGCTAGGTCGTTGCCTAGCAACAAATGAATGCCCTCAACGGGTAAGTTATACACTAAACCGATTGTCACCGGTCCTGAAACTAAGTCTGATGACAAATTTACAGAATGGAGAGAAACATTAACAAATCCGCACTCTACTCTCTGAATGAGAACACTCTCATTAGAACAGGACTTCTCAGAGAAAGGCAAAGTACCTGATAATAAAAGACTCTTAGAAGCCCCTGTATCCCTTAAAATTTTAATAGGGATAGGATTGGCCAAATCGCCCAAGAGAAATATAGAACCCTTCGACATGAATGGTTCATAATTCTCCATAATAAAATCAGACTGGGGTTTATTAGACCCAACATAAATTTATTGCTTTCAATACATGACCGTGACCTTGACCTCTTAGAAATAAGAGCATTTGGGATAGGTCTATCTTGATTCTGATGTTTATATTTCAATTTGAAGCAATCAGACATAACGTGTCCTTTCTTCTTGGAATAGGTACACGTAGGAAGAGACAAGGATTTTGAATCAAACTTATCTGAAGCTTGATCTTTAAAAGTTGTGTCAGACTGAGTTTTAGAAGGAGTCGTATTAGGCTGAAATACCTTTTTATCAGTAGACTGCTGAGTGAAAGATTGGCCTACAACAGAACTTTTATGAGTTAAGGAATACTTGTCAGCAGCAAGAGCAGCATTTTCAAGGTTTCGACCTCATGCTCTGCGAGAAGAGTCTTAATGTTACTAGGAACACAGTTCATGAACTCTTCAAGTAATACAAGTTGTTTGAGACTTTCATAATCATGTTCAACTTTCTCGGCTAAACACCATCTCTTAAATAACTGCTCTTTTTCTCTTGCAAATTCAACACAGGTTTGTCCAGCTTCTTTTCTATAGTTCCTGAATTTTTGCCGATAAGCCTCAGGGACTAACGCATAACCCTTTAAGATACAGTCTTTAACCAAATCATAGTCAGCACTTTGCTGTACTGACAGGGATGCATAGATTTTTCGAACTTTGCCAAAAAGTACACTCTATAATAATTGAGTC
>JAECUM010012003.1:0-18817 GCA_016617855.1 Megalonaias nervosa
AAATCTGTCCAATAATGAATAATCATACAAAATCGACATGGAACAAACCGGTTTGAACCGGTTATGAACCAGTATCAACTCCTCTGACTGGACTGAACCGGACGGAACTAGTTGTAACCTGATGGAACCGGTTTCAACCAGTTTAATCCGGATAAAACCTGTCCAATAATGAATTAACATACAAAATCGACATGGAATAAGCCGGGTTGAACCGGTTGTGAACCAATATTATCTCCCCTGGATTGGTCTCAAGCGCATGGAACCAGCTAGATCCGAGTGGAACCGGCTTGAACCGGTTTAAACCGGATAAAACCTGTCGAATAATGAACTGACATACAGAATCGTCATGCAATAAACCGGTTTCAACCGGTTCTAAACCAGTATCAACTCCTCTGGACTGGTCTGAACTGGATGCAATCAGTTAGAACCGAATGGAACCGGTTTCAACCGGTTCAAACCGGATAAAACCTGTCCAATAATGAATTGACATACAAAATCGGCATAGAATAAACCGATTTGAACCGGTTCTGAACCATTATCAACTCCTCTGGACTGGTCTGGACCGGATGGAACCAGTTAGAACCGGATGGAACCGGTTTGAACCGGTTTAAACCAGATAAAACCTGTCCAATAATCAATTAACATACAAAATCGGCATGGAATTAAGCGGTTTGAACCGGTTATGAACCAGAATGAACTACTCTGGACTCGTCTGAACCGGATGGAACCAGTTATAACCGGATGGAACCGGTTTGAACCGGTTCAAACCGGATAAAAACTTCCAAAAATCAATTAACATCTAAAATCGGCATGGAATAAACCGGTTTGAACCGGTTATGAACCAGTATGATCTCCTCTGGACCCGACTGAACCGGACGGAAGCAGTTAGAACCGGATGGAACGGGTTTGAACCGGATAAAGTCTAACCAATAATGAATTATCATACAAAATCGGCATGGAAGAAACCGGTTTGAACCGGCTATGAACCAGTATCAACTCCTCTGACCGGACTGAACCGGACGAAACCAGTTGGAACCGGATGGAACCGGTTTGAACCGGTTTAATCCGGATAAAACCTGTCCAATAATGAATTGACATACAAAATCGGCATGGAATAAACCGGTTTGAACCGGTTGTGAACCAGTATTATCTCCTCTGGACTGGTCTCAACCGCATGGAACCAGCTAGATCCGGATGGAACCGGTTTGAACCGGTTTAAACCGGATAAAACCTGTCCAATAATGAATTGACATACAAAATCGGCATAGAATGAACCGGTTTGAATCGGTTGTGAACCAATATCAACTCCTCTGGACTGGTCTGAACCGGATAGAACCAGTGAGAACCAGATGGAACCGGTTTGAACCGGTTTAAACCGGATAAAACCTGTCCAGTAATGAATTGACATACAAAATCGGCATAGAATAAACCGGTTTGAACAGGTTATGAACCAGTATCAACTCCTCTGACTGGACTGAACCGGACGAAACCAGTTGGAACCGGATGGAAGCGGTTTGAACCGGTTCAAACCGGATAAAACCTGTCCAATAATGAATTATCATACAAAATCGGCATGGAATAAACCGGTTTGAACCGGATGTGAACCAGTATCAACTCCTCTGGACTTGTCTGAACCGGATGGATCCAGTTAGAACCGGATGGAACTGGTTTGAACCGGTTTGAACCGGATAAGACCGGTCGAATAATGAATTAACATACAAAATCGGCATGGAATAAACCGGTTTCAACCGGTTATGAAAGAGTATGATCTCCTCTGGACTGGTCTGAACCGGATAGAACCAGCTAGAATCGGATGGAACCGGTTTCAACCGGATTAAACCTGATAAAACCTGCCCAATAACTAATTGACATACAAAATCGGCATGGAATAAACCGGTTTGAACCGGTTGTGAACCAGTATCAACTCCTCTGGACTGGTCTGAACTGGATGGAATCAGTTAGAACCGGATGGAACCGGTTTGAACCGGTTCAAACCGGATAAAACCTGTCCAATAATGAATTGACATACAAAATCGGCATCGAATAAACCGGTTTGAACCGGTTCTGAACCAGTATCAACTCCTCTGGACTGGTCTGGACCGGATGGAACCAGTTAGAACCGGATGGAACCGGTTTGGACCGGTTTAAACCGGATAAAACCTGTCCAATAATCAATTAACATACAAGATCGGCATGGAATTAACCGGTTTCAACCGGTTATGAACCAAAATGAACTACTCTGGACTGGTCTGAACCGGATGGAACCAGTTATAACCGGATGGAACCGGTTTGAACCGGTGCAAACCGGATAAAACCTTCCAATAATCAATTAACATATAAAATCGTCATGGAATAAACCAGTTTGAACCGGTTATTAACCAGTATTATCTCCTCTGGACCCGACTGAACCGGACGGAAGCAGTTAGAACCGGATGGAACCGGTTTGAACCGGATAAAGTCTATCCAATAATGAATTATCATACAAAATCGGCATGGAAGAAACCGGTTTGAACCGGCTATGAACCAGTACCAACTTATCTGAGTGGACTGAACCGGACGGAACCAGTTGGAACCGGATGGAAGCGGATTGAACCGGTTTAAACCGGATAAAACCTGTCCAATAATGAATTATCATACAAAATCGGCATGGAATAAACCGGTTTGAACCGGATGTGAACCAGTATCAACTCCTCTGGACTGGTCTGAACCGGATGGAACCAGTTAGAACCGGATGGAACTGGTTTGAACCGGTTTGAACCGGATAAGACCGGTCGAATAATGAATTAACATACAAAATCGGCATGGAATAAACCGGTTTCAACCGGTTATGAACCAGTATCAACTCCTCTCGACTGGTCTGAACCGGATGGAATAAGTTAGAACCGGATGGAACCGTTTTTAACCGGTTTTAACCGCATAAAACCGTTCCAATAATGAATTAACATACAAGATCGGCATGGAATAAACCGGTTTGAACCGGTTATGAACCAGTATGATCTCCTCTGGACTGGTCTGAACCGGATAGAACCAGCTAGAATCGGATGGAACCGGTTTGAACCGGTTTAAACCTGATAAAACCTGCCCAATAACTAATTGACATACAAAATCGGCATGGAATAAACCGGTTTGAACCGGTTCTGAACCAGTATCAACTCCTCTGGACTGGTCTGAACTGGATGGAATCAGTTAGAACCGGATGGAACCGGTTTGAACCGGTTCAAACCGGATAAAACCTGTCCAATAATGAACTGACATACAAAATCGGCATCGACTAAACCGGTTTGAACCGGTTCTGAACCAGTATCAACTCCTCTGGACTGGTCTGAACCGGATGGAACCAGTTAGAACCGGATGGTTCCGGTTTGAACCGGTTTAGACCGGATAAAACCTGTCCAATAATCAATTAACATACAAATTCGGCATGGAATTAACCGGTTTGAACCGGTTATGAAACAGAATGAACTGCTCTGGACTGGTCTGAACCGGATGGAACCAGTTATAACCGGATGGAACCGGTTTGAACCGGTTCAAACCGGATTAAACCTTCCAATAATCAATTAACATATAAAATCGGCATGGAATAAACCGGTTAGAACCGGTTATGAATCAGTATTATCTCCTCTGGACCCGACTGAACCGGACGGAACCAGTTAGAACCGGATTGAACCGGTTTGAACCGGATAAAGTCTAACCAATAACGAATTATCATACAAAATCGGCATGGAAGAAACCGGTTTGAACCGGTTATGAACCAGTATCAACTCCTCTGGACTTTTCTGAACAGGATGGAACCAGTTAGAACCGGATGGAACCGGTTTGAACCGGTTTAAACGGGATAAAACCTGTCCAATAATCAATTAACATACACAATCGGCATTGAATAAACCGGTTTGAACCGGTTTTGAAACAGTATTTTCTCCTCTGGACTGGACTGAACCGGACAGAAGCAGTTAGAACCGTATGGAACCGGTTTGAATCGGATAAAATCTGTCCAATAATGAATTATCATACAAAATCGGCATGGAACAAACCGGTTTGAACCGGTTATGAACCAGTATCAACTCCTCTGACCGGACTGAACCGGACGGAACCAGTTGTAACCTGATGGAACCGGTTTCAACCGGTTTAATCCGGATAAAACCTGTCCAATAATCTATTAACATACAAAATCGGCATGGAATAAACCGGTTTGAACCGGTTTTGAACCAGTATTATCTCCTCTGGACTGGACTGAACCGGACGGAAGCAGTTAGAACCGGATGGAACCGATTTGAACCGGATAAAATCTGTCCAATAATGAATAATCATACAAAATCGACATGGAACAAACCGGTTTAACCGGTTATGAACCAGTATCAACTCCTCTGACCGGACTGAACCGGACGGAACCAGTTGGAACCGGATGGAACCGGTTTAATCCGGATGAAACCTGTCCAATAATGAATTAACATACAAAATCGGCATGGAATAAGCCGGGTTGAACCGGTTGTGAACCAGTATTATCTCCCCTGGACTGGTCTCAAGCGCATGGAACCAGCTAGATCCGAATGGAACCGGTATGAACCGGTATAAACCGGATAAAACCTGTCGAATAATGAACTGACATACAGAATCGTCATGCAATAAACCGGTTTGAACCGGTTCTAAACCAGTATCAACTCCTCTGGACTGGTCTGAACTGGATGCAATCAGTTAGAACCGAATGGAACCGGTTCAAACCGGATAAAACCTGTCCAATAATGAATTGACATACAAAATCGGCATAGAATAAACCGGTTTGAACCGGTTCTGGACCATTATCAACTCCTCTGGACTGGTCTGCACCGGATGGAACCAGTTAGAACCGGATGGAACCGGTTTGAACCGGTTTATACCGGATAAAACCTGTCCAATAATCAATTAACATACAAAATCGGCATGGAATTAACCGGTTTGAACCGGTTATGAACCAGAATGAACTACTCTGGACTGGTCTGAACCGGATGGAACCAGTTATAACCGGATGGAACCGGTTTGAACCGGTTCAAACCGGATAAAACCTTCCAATAATCAATTAACATATAAAATCGGCATGGAATAAACCGGTTTGAACCGGCTATGAACCAGTATTATCTCCTCTGGACCCGACTGAACCGGACGGATGCAGTTAGAACCGGATGGAACGGGTTTGAACCGGATAAAGTCTAACCAATAATGAATTATCATACAAAATCGGCATGGAAGAAACCGGTTTGAACCGGATATGAACCAGTATCAACTCCTCTGACCGGACTGAACCGGACGAAACCAGTTGGAACCAGATGGAACCGGTTTGAACCGGTTTAATCCGGATAAATCCTGTCCAATAATGAATTGACATACAAAATCGGCATGGAATAAACCGGTTTGAACCGGTTGTGAACCAGTATTATCTCCTCTGAACTGGTCTCAAGCACATGGAACCAGCTAGATCCGGATTAAACCGGTTTGAACCGACTTAAACCGGATAAAACCTGTCCAATAATGAATTGACATACAAAATCGGCATAGAATGGACCGGTTTGAATCGGTTGTGAGCCAGTATCAACTCCTCTGGACTGGTCTGAACCGGATGGAACCAGTGAGAACCAGATGGTACCGGTTTGAACCGGTTTAAACCGGATAAAACCTGTCCAATAATGAATTGACATACAAAATCATCATAGAATAAACCGGTTTGAACAGGTTATGAACCAGTATCAACTCCTCTGACTGGACTGAACCGGACGAAACCAGTTGGAACCGGATGGAAGCGGTTTGAACCGGTTTCAACCGGATAAAACCTGTCCAATAATGAATTATCTTACAAAATCGGCATGGAATAAACCGGTTTGAACCGGATGTGAACCAGTATCAACTCCTCTGGACTGGTGTGAACCGGATGGAACAAGTTAGAACCGGATGGAACCGTTTTTAACCGGTTTTAACCGCATAAAACCGTTCCAATAATGAATTAACATACAAGATCGGCGTGGAATAAACCGTTTTGAACCGGTTATGAACCAGTATGATCTCCTCTGGACTGGTCTGAACCGGATAGAACCAGCTAGAATCGGATGGAAGCGGTTTGAACCGGTTTAAACCTGATAAAACCTGCCCAATAACTAATTGACATACAAAATCGGCATGGAATAAACCGGTTTGAACCGGTTATGAACCAGTATCAACTCCTCTGGACTGGTCTGAACTGGATGGAATCAGTTAGAACCGGATGGAACCGGTTTGAACCGGTTCAAACCGGATAAAACCTGTCCAATAATGAACTGACATACAAAATCGGCATAGAATAAACCGGTTTCAACCGGTTCTGAACCAGTATCAACTCCTCCGGACTGGTCTGAACCGGATGGAACCAGTTAGAACCGGATGGTTCCGGTTTGAACCGGTTTAAACCGGATAAAACCTGTCCAATTATCAATTAACATACAAATTCGGCATGGAATTAACCGGTTTGAACCGGTTATGAAACAGAATGAACTGCTCTGGTCTGCTCTGAACCGGATGGAACCAGTTATAACCGGATGGAACCGGTTTGAACCGGTTCAAACCGGATTAAACCTTCCAATAATCAATTAACATATAATATCGGCATGGAATAAACCGGTTAGAACCGGTTATGAATCAGTATTATCTCCTCTGGACCCGACTGAACCGGACGGAACCAGTTAGAACCGGATGCAACCGGTTTGAACCGGATAAAGTCTAACCAATAATGAATTATCATACAAAATCGGCATGGAAGAGACCGGTTTGAATCGGTTGTGAACCAGTATCAACTCCTCTGGACTACTCTGAACCTGATGGAACCAGTGAGAACCAGATGGAACCGGTTTGAACCGGTTTAAACCGGATAAAACCTGTCCAATAATGAATTGACATACAAAATCGGCATAGAATAGACCGGTTTGAACAGGTTATGAACCAGTATCAACTCCTCTGGACTGGTCTGAACCGGATGGAACCAGTTGGAACCGGATGGAACCGGTTTGCACCGGTTTAAGGCGGATTAAACCTGTCCATTAATAAATTTCATTACAAAATCTGCATATAATAAACCGCTTTGAACCGGTTATGAACCAGAATAAACTCATCTGGACTGGTCTGAGCAGAATGGAACCAGTTAGAACCGGATGGAACCGGTTTCAAGCAGATAAAACCTGTCGAGTATTGAGTTTAGATACAAAATCAGCGTGGAATAAACCGGTTTGAACCGGTTATGAATCAGTATCAACTCCTCTGGAGTGGCCTGTACCGGATGGAACCAGTTAGATCCGGATGGATCCGGTTTGAACCGGTTTAAACCGTATAAAACCGGTCTAATGATCAATTAACATACAAAATCTGCATTAAATAAACCCGTTTCAACCGGTTATGAACCAGTATCAACTCCTCTGGACTCGTCTGAACCGGATGGAACAAGTTAGAACCGGATGGAACCGTTTTTTACCGGTTTTAACCGGATAAGACCGGTCCAATAATGAATTAACATACAAGATCGGCATGGAATGAACCGGTTTGAACCGGTTATGAACCAGTATGATCTCCTGTTGACTGGTCTGAACCGGATAGAACCATCTAGAATCGGATGGAACCGGTTTGAACCGGTTTAAACCTGATAAAACCTGCCCAATAACTAATTCACATACAAAATCGGCATGGAATAATCCGGTTTGAACCGGTTCTGAACCAGTATCAACACCTCTGGACTGGTCTGAACTGGATGCAATCAGTTAGAACCGGATGGAACCGGTTTGAACCGGTTCAAACCGGATAAAACCTGTCCAATAATGAATTGACATACAAAATCGGCATAAAATAAACCGGTTTGAACCGGTTCTGAACCAGTATCAACTCCTCTGGACTGGTCTGGACCGGATCGAACCAGTTAGAACCGGATGGAACCGGTTTGAACCGGTTTAAACCGGATAAAACCTGTCCAATAATCAATTAACATACAAAATCGGCATGGAATTAACCGCTTTGAACCGGTTATGAACCAGAATGAACTACTCTGGACTGGTCTGAACCGGATGGAACCAGTTATAACCTGATGGAACCGGTTTCAACCAGTTTAATCCGGATAAAACCTGTCCAATAATCTATTAACATACAAAATCGGCATGGAATAAACCGGTTTGAACCGGTTTTGAACCAGTATTATCTCCTCTGGACTGGACTGAACCGGACGGAAGCAGTTAGAACCGGATGGAACCGATTTGAACCGGATAAAATCTGTCCAATAATGAATAATCATACAAAATCGACATGGAACAAACCGGTTTGAACCGGTTATGAACCAGTATCAACTCCTCTGACCGGACTGAACCGGACGGAACTAGTTGTAACCTGATGGAACCGGTTTCAACCAGTTTAATCCGGATAAAACCTGTCCAATAATGAATTAACATACAAAATCGACATGGAATAAGCCGGGTTGAACCGGTTGTGAACCAATATTATCTCCCCTGGATTGGTCTCAAGCGCATGGAACCAGCTAGATCCGAGTGGAACCGGCTTGAACCGGTTTAAACCGGATAAAACCTGTCGAATAATGAACTGACATACAGAATCGTCATGCAATAAACCGGTTTCAACCGGTTCTAAACCAGTATCAACTCCTCTGGACTGGTCTGAACTGGATGCAATCAGTTAGAACCGAATGGAACCGGTTTCAACCGGTTCAAACCGGATAAAACCTGTCCAATAATGAATTGACATACAAAATCGGCATAGAATAAACCGATTTGAACCGGTTCTGAACCATTATCAACTCCTCTGGACTGGTCTGGACCGGATGGAACCAGTTAGAACCGGATGGAACCGGTTTGAACCGGTTTAAACCAGATAAAACCTGTCCAATAATCAATTAACATACAAAATCGGCATGGAATTAAGCGGTTTGAACCGGTTATGAACCAGAATGAACTACTCTGGACTCGTCTGAACCGGATGGAACCAGTTATAACCGGATGGAACCGGTTTGAACCGGTTCAAACCGGATAAAACCTTCCAAAAATCAATTAACATATAAAATCGGCATGGAATAAACCGGTTTGAACCGGTTATGAACCAGTATGATCTCCTCTGGACCCGACTGAACCGGACGGAAGCAGTTAGAACCGGATGGAACGGGTTTGAACCGGATAAAGTCTAACCAATAATGAATTATCATACAAAATCGGCATGGAAGAAACCGGTTTGAACCGGATATGAACCAGTATCAACTCCTCTGACCGGACTGAACCGGACGAAACCAGTTGGAACCAGATGGAACCGGTTTGAACCGGTTTAATCCGGATAAAACCTGTCCAATAATGAATTGACATACAAAATCGGCATGGAATAAACCGGTTTGAACCGGTTGTGAACCAGTATTATCTCCTCTGGACTGGTCTCAAGCGCATGGAACCAGCTAGATCCGGATTAAACCGGTTTGAACCGACTTAAACCGGATAAAACCTGTCCAATAATGAATTGACATACAAAATCGGCATAGAATGAACCGGTTTGAATCGGTTGTGAACCAGTATCAACTCCTCTGGACTGGTCTGAACCGATTGGAACCAGTGAGAACCAGATGGAACCGGTTTCAACCGGTTTAAACCGGATAAAACCTGTCCAATAATGAATTCACATACAAAATCGGCATAGAATAAACCGGTTTGAACAGGTTATGAACCAGTATCAACTCCTCTGACTGGACTGAACCGGACGGAACCAGTTGGAACCGGATGGAACCGGTTTGAACCGGTTCAAACCGGATAAAACCTGTCCAATAATGAATTATCATACAAAATCGGCATGGAATAAACCGGTTTCAACCGGTTATGAACCAGTATCAACTCCTCTGGACTGGTCTGAACCGGATGGAACCAATTAGAACCGGATGGAACCGGCTTACACCGGTTTAAGGCGGATTAAACCTGTCCATTAATAAATTTTATTACAAAATCTGCATATAATAAACCGCTTTCAACCGGTTATCAACCAGAATCAACTCCTCTGGACTGGTCTGAACAGAATGGAACCAGTTAGAACCGGATGGAACCGGTTTCAAGCAGATAAAACATGTCGAGTATTGAGTTTACATACAAAATCAGCGTGGAATAAACCGGTTTGAACCGGTTATGAATCAGTATCAACTCCTCTGGACTGGCCTGAACCGGATCGAACCAGTTAGATCCGGATGGAACTGGTTTGAACCGGTTTTAACCGTATAAAACAGGGTCTAATGATCAATTAACATACAGAATCGGCATTAAATAAACCGGTTTCAACCGGTTATGAACCAGTATCAACTCCTCTGGACTGGTCTGAACCGGATGGAACAAGGTAGAACCGGATGGAACCGTTTTTAAATGGTTTTAACCGGATAAAACCGGTCCAATAATGAATTAACATACAAGATTGGCATGGAATAAACCGGTTTGAACCGGTTATGAACCAGTATGATCTCCTCTGGACTGGTCTGAACAGGATGGAACCAGCTAGAATCGGATGGAACCGGTTTGAACCGGCTTAAACCTGATAAAACCTGCCCAATAACTAATTGACATACAAAATCGGCTTCAAATAAACCGGTTTGAACCGGGTATGAACCAATATCAACTGCTCTGGACTGGTCTGAACCGGATGGAACCAGTTAGAACCGGATGAAACCGTTTTGAAGCGAATAAAACCTGTCGAGTATTGAGTTTACATACAAAATCAGCGTGGAATAAACCGGTTTGATCCGGTTATAAACCAGTATCAACTCCTCTCGACTGGTCTGAACAGGATGGAACCAGTTAGAACCTGATTGAACCGGTTTGAAGCGGATAAAACCTGTCGAGTGTTGAGTTTACATACAGAATCAGCGTGCAATAAACCGGTTTGAACCGGTTATAAACCAGAATCAACTCCTCTGGACTGGTCTGAACCGGATGGAACCAGTCAGAACCGGATGGAACCGGTTTGAAGCGGTTTAAACCTGATAAAACCTATCCAATAATGAATTCACATACAAAATCGGCATGGAATAAACCCGTTTGAACCGGATGTGAACCAGTATCAACTCCTCTGGACTGGTCTGAACCGGATGGAACCAGTTAGAACCGGATGTAACTGGTATGAACCGGTTTAAACCGGATAAAACCGGTCCAATAATGAATTAAGATACAAAATCGGCATGGAATAAACCGGTTTCAACCGGTTATGAAGCAGTATCAACTCCTCTGGACCGGTCTGAACCGGATGGAACCAGTTAGAACCGGATGGAAACTGTTTCCACCGGTAAAAAGCGGATTAAACCTGTCCATTCATAGATTTCATTACAAAATCTGCATATAATAAACCGCTTTGAACCGGTTATGAACCAGAATCAACTCCTCTGGACTGGTCTGAACCGGATGGAACCAGTTAGAACCGGATGGAACGGTTTCCACCGGTTAAAAGCGGATTAAACCTGTCCATTAATAGATTTCATTACAAAATCTGCATATAATAAACCGCTTTGAACCGGTTATGAACCAGAATCAACTCCTCTGGACTGGTCTGAACTGAATGGAACCAGTTGGAACCGGTTGGAAGCGGTTTCAAGCAGATAAAACCTGTCGATTATTGAGTTTACATACAAAATCAGCGGGGAATATACCGGTTTAACCGGTTATGAACCAGTATCAACTCCTCTGGACTGGTCTGAACCGGATGGAACCAGCCAGAACCGGATGGAACCGTTTTTAGCAGGCTTACACCTGATAAAACCTGTCCAATAAGGAATTGACATACAAAATCGGCATGGAATAAACCGGTTTGAGCCGCTTATAATCCAGTATCAACTCCTCTGGACTGGACTGAACGGGATGGAACCAGTTAGATCCGGATGGAACCGGTTTGAACCGGTTTAAACCGTATAAAACCGGTCTAATGATCAATTAACATACAAGATCGGCATTAAATTAACCGGTTTAATCCGGTTATGAACCAGTATCAACTCCTCTGCACTGGTCTGAACCGGATGGAACCAGTTAGAACCGGATGGAACCGGATTCAACCGGTTTGAACCGGATAAAACCTGTCCAATAATGAATTAACATACAAAATCGGCATTCAATAAACCGCTTCGAACCGGTTATGAATCAGTATCAACTCCTCTGGACTGGTCTGAACGGGATGGAACCAGTTAGAACCAGATGGAAACAGTTAGAACCGGTTTAAACCGGATAAAACCGGTCATATAATGAATTAACATACAAAATCGGCATGGAATAAATCGGTTTGAACCGGCTATGACCCCGTATCAACTCCTCTGGACGGGTCTGAACAGGATGGAACCGGTTAGGACCGGATGGAACCGGTTTGAACCGGTTTAAACCGGATAAAAAATGTCCAATAATCATTTAACATACAAAATCGGCATGGAATAAACCGGTTTGAACCGGTTTTTAAACCAGTATTTTCTCCTCTGGACTGGACTGAACCGGACGGAAGCAGTTAGAACCGGATGGAACCGGTTTGAATCGGATAAAATCTGTCCAATCATGAATTATCATACAAAATCGGCATGGAACAAACCGGTTTGAAGCGGTAATGAACCAGTATCAACTCCTCTGACCGGACTGAACCGGACGGAACCAGTTGGAACCTGATGGAACCGGTTTCAACCGGTTTAATCCGGATAAAACCTGTCCAATAATCAATTAACATACAAAATCGGCATGGAATAAACCGGTTTCATGCGGTTTTGAACCAGTATTATCTCCTCTGGACTGGACTGAACCGGACGGAAGCAGTTAGAACCGGATGGAACCGGTTTGAACAGAATAAAATCTGTCCAATAATGAATTATCATACAAAATCGGCATGGAACAAACCGGTTTGAACCGGTTATGAACCAGTATCAACTCCTCTGACCGGACTGAACCGGACGGAACCAGTTGGAACCGGATGGAACCGGTTTCAACCGGTTTAATCCCGATAAAACCTGTCCAATAATGAATTCACATACAAGATCGGAATGGAATAAGCCGGTTTCAACCGGTTGTGAACCAGTATTATCTCCTCTGGACTGGTCTCAAGAGCATGGAACCAGCTAGATCCGGATGGAACCGGTTTGAACCGGTTTAAACCGGATAAAACCTGTCCAATAATGAATTGACATACAAAATCGGCATAGAATGAACCGGTTTGAATCGGTTGTGAACCAGTATCAACTCCTCTGGACTGGTCTGAACCGATTGGAACCAGTGAGAACCAGATGGAACCGGTTTGAACCGGTTCAAACCGGATAAAACCTGTCCAATAATGAATTCACATACAAAATCGGCATAGAATAAACCGGTTTGAACAGGTTATGAACCAGTATCAACTCCTCTGACTGGACTGAACCGGACGGAACCAGTTGGAACCGGATGGAACCGGTTTGAACCGGTTCAAACCGGATAAAACCTGTCCAATAATGAATTATCATACAAAATCGGCATGGAATAAACCGGTTTCAACCGGTTATGAACCAGTATCAACTCCTCTGGACTGGTCTGAACCGGATGGAACCAATTAGAACCGGATGGAACCGGCTTACACCGGTTTAAGGCGGATTAAACCTGTCCATTAATAAATTTCATTACAAAATCTGCATATAATAAACCGCTTTCAACCGGTTATCAACCAGAATCAACTCCTCTGGACTGGTCTGAACAGAATGGAACCAGTTAGAACCGGATGGAACCGGTTTCAAGCAGATAAAACATGTCGAGTATTGAGTTTACATACAAAATCAGCGTGGAATAAACCGGTTTGAACCGGTTATGAATCAGTATCAACTCCTCTGGACTGGCCTGAACCGGATCGAACCAGTTAGATCCGGATGGAACTGGTTTGAACCGGTTTTAACCGTATAAAACAGGGTCTAATGATCAATTAACATACAGAATCGGCATTAAATAAACCGGTTTCAACCGGTTATGAACCAGTATCAACTCCTCTGGACTGGTCTGAACCGGATGGAACAAGGTAGAACCGGATGGAACCGTTTTTAAATGGTTTTAACCGGATAAAACCGGTCCAATAATGAATTAACATACAAGATTGGCATGGAATAAACCGGTTTGAACCGGTTATGAACCAGTATGATCTCCTCTGGACTGGTCTGAACCGGATGGAACCAGCTAGAATCGGATGGAACCGGTTTGAACCGGCTTAAACCTGATAAAACCTGCCCAATAACTAATTGACATACAAAATCGGCTTCAAATAAACCGGTTTGAACCGGGTATGAACCAATGTCAACTGCTCTGGACTGGTCTGAACCGGATGGAACCAGTTAGAACCGGATGAAACCGTTTTGAAGCGAATAAAACCTGTCGAGTATTGAGTTTACATACAAAATCAGCGTGGAATAAACCGGTTTGATCCGGTTATAAACCAGTATCAACTCCTCTCGACTGGTCTGAACAGGATGGAACCAGTTAGAACCTGATTGAACCGGTTTGAAGCGGATAAAACCTGTCGAGTGTTGAGTTTACATACAGAATCAGCGTGCAATAAACCGGTTTGAACCGGTTATAAACCAGAATCAACTCCTCTGGACTGGTCTGAACCATATGGAACCAGTCAGAACCGGATGGAACCGGTTTGAAGCGGTTTAAACCTGATAAAACCTATCCAATAATGAATTCACATACAAAATCGGCATGGAATAAACCCGTTTGAACCGGATGTGAACCAGTATCAACTCCTCTGGACTGGTCTGAACCGGATGGAACCAGTTAGAACCGGATGTAACTGGTATGAACCGGTTTAAACCGGATAAAACCGGTCCAATAATGAATTAAGATACAAAATCGGCATGGAATAAACCGGTTTCAACCGGTTATGAAGCAGTATCAACTCCTCTGGACCGGTCTGAACCGGATGGAACCAGTTAGAACCGGATGGAAACTGTTTCCACCGGTAAAAAGCGGATTAAACCTGTCCATTCATAGATTTCATTACAAAATCTGCATATAATAAACCGCTTTGAACCGGTTATGAACCAGAATCAACTCCTCTGGACTGGTCTGAACTCAATGGCACCAGTTAGAACCGGTTGGAACCGGTTTCAAGCAGATAAAACCTGTCGAGTATTGAGTTTACATACAAAATCAGCGTGGAATAAACCGGTTTGAGCCGCTTATCATCCAGTATCAACTCCTCTGAAGTGGACTGAACGGAATGGAACCAGTTAGATCCGGATGAAACTGGTTTGAACCGGTTTAAACCGTATAAAACCGGTCTAATGATCAATTAACATACAAGATCGGCATTAAATAAACCGGTTTAATCCGGTTATGAACCAGTATGAAATTCCTCTGGACTGGTCTGAACCGGATGGAACCAGTTAGAACCGGATGGAACCGGTTTGAACCGGTTTGAACCGGATAAAACCTGTCCAATAATGAATTAACATACAAAATCGGCATGGAATAAACCGGTTTAAACCGGTTATGACCCAGTATCAACTCCTCTGGACTGGTCTGAACAGGATGGAACCAGTTAGAACCGGATGGAACCGGTTTGAACCGGTTTAAACCGGATAAAAAATGTCCAATAATCAATTAACATACAAAATCGGCATGGAATAAACCGGTTTGAACCGGTTTTGAACCAGTATTATCTCCTCTGGACTGGACTGAACCGGACGGAAGCAGTTAGAACCGGATGGACCCGGTTTGAATCGGATAAAATCTGTCCAATAATGAATTATCATACAAAATCGGCATGGAACAAACCGGTTTGAACCGGTTATGAACCAGTATCAACTCCTCTGACCGGTCTGAACCGGACCGAACCAGTTGGAACCTGATAGAACCGGTTTCACCCGGTTTAATCCGGATAAAACCTGTCCAATAATCAATTAACATACAAAATCGGCATTGAATAAACCGGTTTCAACCCATTTTTCAACCAGTATTATCTCCTGTGGACTGCACTGAACCGGACGGAAGCAGTTAGAACCGGATGGAACCGGTTTGAACAGGATAAAATCTGTCCAATAATGAATTATCATACAAAATCGGCATGGAACAAACCGGTTTGAACCGGCTATGAACCAGTATCAACTCCTCTGACCGGACTGAACCGGACGGAACCAGTTGGAACCTGATGGAAACGGTTTCAACCGGTTTAATCCGGATAAAACCTGTCCAATAATGAATTAACATACAAAATCGGCATGGAATAAGCCCGTTTGAACCGGTTGTGAACCAGTAAGATCTCCTCTGGACTGGTCTCAAGCGCATGGAACCAGCTAGATCCGGATGGAACCGGTTTGAACCGGTTTAAACCGGATAAAACCTGTCCAATAATGAATTGACATACAAAATCGGCATGTAATAAACCGGTTTGAACCGGTTCTGAACCAATATCAACTCCTCTGGACTGGTCTGAACCGGATGGAACCAGTTAGAACCGGATGGAACCAGTTTGAACCGGTTTAAACCAGATAAAACCTGTCCAATAATGAATTGACATACATTGTCGGCATAGAATAAACCGGTTTGAACAGGTTATGAACCAGTATCAACTCCTCTGACTGGACTGAACCGGACGGAACCAGTTGGAACCGGATGAAACCGGTTTGAACCGGTTTGAACCGGATAAAACCTGTCCAATAATGAATTATCATACAAAATCGGCATGGAATAAACCGGTTTGAACCGGATGTGAACCAGTATCAACTCCTCTGGACTGGTCTGAACCGGATGGAACCAGTTAGAACCGGATGGAACTGGTTTGAACCGGATAAGACCGGCCGAATAATGAATTAAGATACAAAATCGGCATGGAATAAACCGGTTTCAACCGGTTATGAACCAGTATGATCTCCTCTGGACTGGTCTGAACCGGATGGAACCAGTTAGAACCGTATGGAACCGGTTTCCACCGGTTTAAAGCGGATTGAACCTGTCCATTAATAAATTTCATTACAAAATCTGCATATAATAAACCGCTTTGAACCGGTTATGAACCAGAATCAACTCCTCTGGACTGGACTGAACAGAATGGTACCAGTTAGAACCGGATGGAACCGGTTTCAAGCAGATAAAACCTGTCGAGTATTGAGTTTACATACAAAATCAGCGTGGAATAAACCGGTTTCAAACGGTTATAAACCAGTATCAACTCCTCTGGACTGGACTGAACGGGATGGAACCAGTTAGATCTGGATGGAACCGGTTTGAACCGGTTTAAACCGTATAAATCCGGTCTAATGATCAATTAACATACAAAATCGGCATTAAATAAACCGGTTTCAACCGGTTATGAACCAGTATAAACTCCTCTGGACCGGTCTGAACCGTATGGAACAAGTTAGAACCGGATGGAACCGTTTTTAACCGGTTTTACCCGGATAAAACCGGTCCAATAATGAATTAACATACAAGATCGGCATGGAATAAACCGGTTTGAGCCGGTTATGAACCAGTATGATCTCCTCTGGACTGGTCTGAAGCGGATGGATCCAGCTAGAATCGGATGGAACCGGTTTGAACCGGTTTAAACCTGATAAAACCTGCCCAATAACTAATTGACATACAAAATCGGCTTGAAATAAACCGGTTTGAACCGGGTATGAACCAATATCAACTGCTCTGGACTGATCTGAACCGGACGATACCAGTTACAACCGGATGGAACCGGTATCCACCGGTTTAAAGCGGATCAAACCTGTCCATTAATAAATTTGATTACAAAATCTGCATATAATATACCGGTTTGAACCGGTGATGAACCAGAATCAAATCCTCTGGACTGGTCTGAACCGGATGGAACCTGCTAGAACCGGATGGAACCGTTTTCAGCAGGTTTACACCTGACAAAACCTGTCCAATAATGAATTGACATACAAAATCGGCATGGAATAAACCGGTTTGAGCCGCTTATGATCCAGTATCAACTCCTCTGAAGTGGACTGAACGGAATGGAACCAGTTAGATCCGGATGAAACTGGTTTGAACCGGTTTAAACCGTATAAAACCGGTCTAATGATCAATTAACATACAAGATCGGCATTAAATAAACCGGTTTAATCCGGTTATGAACCAGTATCAACTCCTCTGGACTGGTCTGAACTGAATGGAACCAGTTAGATCCGGATGGAACCGGTTTGAACCGGTTTGAACCGGATAAAACCTGTCCAATAATGAATTAACATACAAAATCGGCATGGAATAAACCGGTTTGAACCGGTGCTGAACCAGTATCAACTGCTCTGGACTGGTTTGAAACGGATGGAACCAGTTGAAACCGGATGGAACCGGTTTGAACCGGTTTCAACCGGTAAAACCTGTCCAATAATGAATTACCATAAAAATCGGCATGGAATAATCCAGATTGAACCGGATCTGAACAGGAATCATCAGCTCTGGACTGGTTTGAAACGGGTGGAAGCAGTTAGAACCGGATGGAACCGGTTTGAACCGGTTTCAACCAGACAAAAACCTGTCCAATGATGTATTAACATACAAAGTGGGAAGCAAATAAACCGGTTTGAACCGGTTATGAACCAGTATCAACTTCTCTGGAGCGGATTGAAACGGATGGAACCAGTTAGAACCGGATGAAACCGGTTTCAATAGGAATTAACCGGATTAAACCTGTCCAATAATGAATTCACATCCAAAATCGGCATGGAATAAACCGGTTTCAGCCGGTTATGAACCAGTGTCAACTGCTCTGGACTGGTTTGAAACGGATGGAACCAGTTAGAACCGGATGGAACCAGTTTGAACCGGTTTAAACCCGATAAAACCTGTCAAATAATGAATTAACATACAAAATC
>JAECUM010012004.1:0-12730 GCA_016617855.1 Megalonaias nervosa
TCGTGCTTTTCCGCTATTGACTTTCGTAGACAAATCACGAGCTGTTCTGATCGTGTCGTTCTAGCATGGATTTGGAATATTACATGATTTTGTTTAGATCGAGATTGCTATAGGATCTGAAATTTGCTTAATTTATTTTTTATGGTGAAGATGGCGAAGGTAGTTTCCTATTGACGGCGTATAGAGCGATTTAAAGGAATGTCTATCGCTCTACTACCATTAAGTCGTACGTAAAAATTTTGATGCTCATTGCACCCATATTTTGATGACTTGACAAAGCCTTTTCCAACATTATGCGATTCTCAATTTTTTTATTTTCAAACAATAAACATAGGCTGAATAATCCCACCACCACCACCACCACCACCGTTTTTGTTATTAGGGAATGTAAAGTAAGAGGTTTGTGTTCTATTAAACCAATCTCTTAACTCCTTTGGACCGCTCCGCTGGCCTAAATGTTAGAACGTCCGCCTCCGACGAGGGAGGTTGCGAGTTCGAACCCCGGCCGAGTCATTCCGATCGCGACAGCTAGACTTTGTTGTATCTGGCTCTCAGTAGTTCGTGGTCAAATTGAGAATTGATTTCATGGAGAGGTGAATATGGGTTACGGGCGAATGAAAAGGGAGAGGAGTTGAGAGGCTTATGTATACGAGGTCACTTACTATCCACCATTGCTTGTCCGGGCTTTTACGTCTGTTGTCACATGACTGTGAGCCAGACAAATCTGGTTTGAATCCCAACAGTGACAGTTAGACTCTGTTTCCACTCCTATTACGATAATATATGCTACCATTAAACTCCACAGATTTTGTTAGGTGATAAATATGTATCGCTCTATGACCTAACAAAATCTATTCCCAAACGGTTTCGTGCTTTATCTCTGGATTTTCGTTTTTAATTTATGGACATGGGGATATGGTAGAGAATGATTCCACCTGGCAAGAGTGGGATATGGTAGAGAATGCTTCCACCTGCCAAGAATGGGATGTCGTACCAAATACTTGCACCTGCTAAGAATGATATATGGTACCGAATGCTTCCATCTGCCAAGAACGAGATTTTGATCCCAATGATGTACTTATAAGTAGTTGATCTTCATATAGGCCTGCTGCGATCATGGAAGCCATTCAAGTGTTATATCTGAGGTCCAACGATACTGGTGTGGAGTAATATGAAAAGTACCTTCATCCAATAACTTCAGTGCATACATATTTTCACGCTACATTAGAATCAGCTCAATATACCACAGTGTGTTCAAGGTTATCGCATAGGTGTGATACACAGGCTGGGCTGCATAGTTCTATCATGGGAACGGGGACAAAGTACGGATGAACCATGTACACCAGTTACACTGGCAGCCATGTATGCCAAAAATGGAATTTTGATTAGTAAAATACAGTTAAGGAGCGGCATTGCTGTTCCTTGGAGCCATACACGAGTAATGTACAGTGCTACTAATATATCTGCCTTGGAAAATACGAACGCTATGGCAGACTATACCATTACGATTACTATATAATACACGAGCAAATACTGCGTGATAGGTTAGGGGCAGGACCTTGCCTGAAACGTGGCATCGGGTTCAAATCACGCAACCGACTTTATCAGCCTTTAGGACATGTTCCGGAGTACTATATATAGCGCAGACAGAAATCAAAACCACAAAAGCATGTGGCTGCCCAAGCACAAACACAAACAGATAGAACAACAATGAAAGAAATGGATGAAATAATCACCAGGATAGAAGTTTCTGATCTTGGCAAATTACCACAAAACAAATCATCGACCAGATTTCCTAATTAGAAAGACGCTTCTCTCTCCCCTTAGTATAGTCATGCCTACAGTACCACAGTTCAGCCGCTCGCACGGCAGCATGGTATGTACATACCAAGTCGAATGAGAAAAGCATACATACTTGAATTATTGAGACCTATCTTTGCGCTGAATCCGCTACTATTACCGCCACCAGTTGCCACTGCATCAACAACAAAAACAACTAAACACATACACAACAGGCAAAGACGCTCGAAAACAGCTGATAAGTCGGATTCCCGGAATTGTAGTGGTGTTATGAAACTTTGGTCACGCTGGGGTCAAACAGACATTTTCATCAGCACTCATTTGGTTATGTCGCTTAGTCGTGACAAGGAGGGATTAAAAACTACTATCCTCGTGGATTCACAGTGGTACCCACGTCATCCTGAACCACAAAGACAGCAGCGCCAACAGTAATAAAATTGACAGAGGCTTTGAAAAGATTCTCGAAACGCTTGAGAAATACACCAATGCAGGATCGGGATGGACTCTTGGAAGATATGGCCAGGTCGAGGTCCATCTCTTTCCGTATCACCAGTTTCGTGTATCCAGTTACAAAGCAACGCTAAATTGGGTCCCACCAAGGTCAGTGATCAACGTGAAGAATTTTGATAATCGTTGATTTGACTGGGTAATCTTGTCGGCAATATACCCATCCAGGAGTAAACAAGAGAGGCCTAAAAATATCTGCAACAACTGGGTAAACTTAACTTTGGTGACATCGAGTTTCCCTTGCAAGTGACCAAAGCTGTACTGACGAAATTTGAAACACTGTATCCAGGAAACTGTTAATGTGTTCGCTTATAACGAAGTCTTTATCCGCTGACCCTCCCCACAGACAGAATGGCCGATTCCAAATTGATTTGTTACTGCTAAGTGAAATGAAAGACTAAAAATCAGTCTCGCACTACGTATGGATACAAAAATCTTGCTCGGTCGCTAAACCGGAACAGTAATCACGCGTATTAAAAATATCTATGCAAACGTTGCATGCATATATTTAACACTTGAACGGCTCACCAGTCACGACTTTTACTATGGTGGTATCAGTGAAAATCCACAGCACACGTGCTCGAGCCTGGTAAAAACACTGTCAAATCTAATCCTGTGCAGCGAAAGATACGCGGATTTGAGGGCTGAATGAGGCAGTGGAAAGCAGCTTTTCTAACAAAGACACAAATGCGCCCGATATCAACTAGACAAAGCATGTCGCAGAGCTAATTCCATGAGGGTTTTGTTAAGTTTTGGTTCAGTGTGATGACAAATCAGAACCGTCAGTCCTTTATCGTGCTCGGGGTACTCAAGACACAGTGGAGGTATTCCTCCGATCGATCGAAGTCACAGCGAAATGGATGCGACAGCAGCTCGATTCACAAGCACGCCTTGTTTTGACGGGTAATACCATTCGTGAGTTCTCCGCAGCCACTCACTGCTGAATTTGTGAGAATGCTTTCACTGACAAAGAGCAAGCCGGTCCATTGTCAGGTAGCAAATCCCGTACGGCGATGAGAGCAAAGGTCCTGGTTTCAGAGTTTGTAATCACTGTCACATCACTGGCGCGTGTGGAGGTGTCGCACACATTTGTGCAATTTTCAGCTGAGAACTTACCCCAACAAAACCAAAATTTGTGTGATGCTTCATAACCTGCATGGGCACGATGGCCACTTGATTATGGAAGCTGTAGCCATGGCATCCAACTTACCGATTAGCGTGATCTCCAATAGCATGGGAAAGGAACATGAAGTTTCGACTAAGACAATTGCAGATCATCGATTCGATCCAGTTTATGAATTCGTCCCTGGAGAAGCTAGCGAGTAATCTGACGACGGCGGAGAACTTCAAAATCACTCGTCGATACTGTCCAAAAATACGGACCTGATCATGAAAAAAGAGTACATGAACAACTGGAGAAAATTTACGGATACTCAGTTGCCACCGATCGAAGCGTTTTATTTTCATCGTTGGCGCTTGAGGGTATTTCCGCCTCCGACTACGAACATGCGAAGAAAGTTTGATTTCGAGTGCAAAAACCTGAGCGATTATCACGAACTGTATCTGCGCGAGGACGTCTTGTTGCTCGCCGACGTGTTTGAGGCATGTCGTGACACCGTCACGCACGAGTACAAGCTCGATCCCGCCCATTGCTTGTCATCACCGGGTATGGTCTGGGATGCCTTGTTGTCCAAGACCAAAATCGAGCTGGAATTACTGACAGTTACCAGCATCTATTTATCGACCGATAGCTTCATAGTGGAATATCCATGTCCAGTCACATATACGCTTGTTATAACAACCCCAAAGTGTCCTGGCATAGACCCCAACGGTTGCATTATGTATCTCGATACCAATAATTTGCTTGGTTGGGCCATGATCCAACAACTTCGGTTGTTGGATTTCAGTGAATCGATTCTGCGCACATTGATCTATAAAAAGAAATGCACGATCTCAGCATCCACGGATACCAAGGATACTTCTTTGTATCTTTGTACTAGGTCCACAGTTATTGTAGCCAGGAAGATGCTTTTCGCCCGGATATTTACTCCACGGTGTTCCTGGTAATTGTGTTAATGCAGCAGCGATATCACCGCCGCCAGTGACGTTTTTAAAACTGTACCCTACAAACGTTAATGTTTTTGCTTCACATCGAACACAAGTCCCCGTAACCCCTGCTCGTCCATTACGTCTTTGAACTAGAGTTGGATTTCTGGTACGTGTTTTGGCACGACATCTCAGGCAAGATAAAGACATGATCGCATTATAACGACAGACAATTATTTAATGGCATCAAGTCTTGTTGAATGTGGTTTTACAATGGTTGACCAGGGGTCGGTTGTACGTGACTGCGCTGTCGGCTGATGACGAGCTGTGTTATAATGCGCTCGAAGATGTTCAAAAGCGTTAAGAAGCTGCTATAATGCTTCCATCGATTTGTTTTCCACGAAGCCATTACCATTGACGATGGGGATGCCAACAAAAACAATCTGGTGGTATACGACAGTATATTGCTTGAGAATCATGTCATTCTGGCACAAATATTTGCACAAAAACATGGAAGTGATTTATTTGTCTCAACGATACGCCCATGTGCCAAAAGTGATCAGTGACAACTGTAACATGCTGATGATATTTCGTGGCATTGACCTGCATAGTCTTGGAAACATTCATTGGACTGGGTGTGCCGCCAACCATAGGTGGGGTGAGTTTCGTGACATGTTTGCGCGTATTAGATCGAAACCGTATAGGTTTTTTCACCATGGATTTGACAGGTGGGTCACACAAGTATCGTGCGGGTCTGGACATGGATGCGACTATTTAATAAACAATCCTACAAAAATTTAAAAAAATGTCCGGCAGCGATACCATATAATCGTAAGAAAGACAACGCTGTGAATCTGCTCCTTAACAATTAATTCCAAAAGTAATGGACGGCTGTAAAGATGTCAAAAATATGTTACAGTCGCGACGGACGAGATGACCTAACAGCGAGGTCTGAACAAACGTTTGAGTTGCTGATTGAACACACCAAAGAAATTGTAGAACGAGCAGAGGACATTAAAAAGCCACAGCGGAACAAGTGGCAGCGCTAACAGAAACAAGAAACACCGGGTCCAATGCGTAAAATAGTTAAGCGCACCCAGGCTATCAAAAAAGCGACAAAAGCATCTGCAAAGGTTATTACACGCTTGCCAGAGATGTCTGCTGAAATAAAAGAAATCATTGATGCATACCCCAACAAATACTTTTAATGAAAATGGATGCCAATGGATCAACAGAGACTACTTCCGTGCAAGTTTGACTCTACCCCCACCCCCTTCCAACTGGAGAGATTTAGTGATCGAAGAACTGTCCAAGAACATAAACAGGTTTGGGCCAAGTGGGCAAACAGGGAATTTACTCTGGCTATAAGAGCCTTAGTCAAGATGTTTAATTGTTATAATAATATACTTGATCTGATGAAAGCTGGAAAATGTAATGAAACAGCGATGCAAAGTGTTATGACACTGCTACACAAATCAGGAGACTATCAACCAGCATAAAAATCCACCATGACAGAAGAATATTCGGATCGACCAGTATTGAGGCAGAAGGAGATTCAGGTCAAGCAGCCAAAACGTAAGAAGCCTTTACCAGTAAAAGAACATACACCAACACGTTTATCTCTCACACTGGAAAAATAATCAGAACGGATAGACGAACAGGTACAAAGGTTGGCATAGCAGTTGTTACCAAGATGTACAACCACAAAGGATCAGACTCCTCCACCAAATAAAGAAAAGGGCCCTGGGTTGACTTTGTGACCCTAACGATCTTGCGGTTCGATTGGAAATACTCGTGGGATCAGTTCATGCAAAAAACAACGCGCCCAAAGCCATTAATGAGGCCACATCGATTTGCCAGAAGCTACTCACTATCGATCTCATAGACAGAAACACGTACCGTGCGCTGATGCATGAATGTGTTGAAGATAGACACGAAATATACAACACCGGTGATCAGTTCTGAAGCGGATGAGACGGTGCAATTTTTACGTGAAATTTATGCTTCAACGCAACAGCTGGTGGTAAATACAGCCATAGCGTGACCTCCATGATCACCATCTCATCCACCAAACCAGAATACAGCGTGATTTTCTACACCTGCAACGGCTGGAGATTCACGCACACTTGAGATCACACTAGCCTCATTGCGAGTGTATTGCAGTTGGCCTAATATCCGATCTCAACCGTTTGGTGGTCGAACCACAAACAATTCATTTGTGTTTTCATCAGATAATGGTACCACGCGGCACTTTATCTTTCTTCCCTCTGGGGCATACGATATTACCTCAACCAATGGCGTGGTTCGAAGAAGAATTTCGGTGTTGACTGGCAAGTACTCGAAACTTTCTATTCGCACCACATGCCCACTCAGCCCCGTAACTGACATTGAATCTTCCTAATATCTGGTTAACATTGGACAGTCATCGTTCAGAACTGTGCTTGGTTGGCTCCAATATCTTCCCAAAAGTATGTGCATTTTGTATGCAGAACCTAAAGGGTCTGGATATAATCGTACTTGACATTGTGAGAATTACCTCAACAACGCAAGTCAATTTAACCTGCAATGTCATCAGTGGCAGTTATGAAAGCAGGTCCGATACCACGGGCATAGTTGTACAGTGTTTTATTTTGTTTCGTTTTCAATCACCGTGGAACCAGGTGATTTGATCTCATTTATGCCCGCAGCATCTGTATATCTTCCAGTGCATAATAATAGGCTGACACATATTCGTTTCTCATGGTGGATCAACACGGACACGTGGTGGATCTGAGCGGTGAAAACCTCTGTACATGACCTATTACGGAACTGGGCTTGGTGACGTTGTCCGTGGATTATTTGCGAGCGCTCTGACCTCACGCGCTGCACCCATCGCTAAACAAGTTTTAATACGGGTTGTGGCTAGTGTTAAAAGTGCCGCTGTGGATCGATTAAAACAACTGGTCACGTAGGCGTCTTTGATGCTTCAAGATCAAATATGACGATATGCAATACGAGCAGCAAAGACAGTTCCATTTACATTGCAATCGACAGAATCAATACCCCCTGAAGTGAGTAAAATTATTAACGAAGCCGCTCAGCGTGATTGTCAGATTCCGAGATTGCAAATCTGGCCATGGGGATTGGATCTGCACATCATTAATGAAAATCAATAATCTATTAACCATGACTCAGTTAAAAGAAGTACCTGATCCAGCATTTGACATGGGAGTGTCTGTGGATCGAAGAAACGAGATTTTCAGTATAACTCATATCGAGGGAGAGATTTCATTCAGTTAAAAGTATAACTACAAATGCAAGAGACCTCTAGGTTTGTTCTTCCTTGTGAGGCTTTCTAGGAAGTGGATGGAAAACGGATACAGGCTGATGGTGCCAATTATGGTGCTAATGCCTATGTAGGATTTGTTAACACTGGCATCATGGCATTGTTCAACAGTACACGTTACTCCAAAGATGGTAAGGAAATCGAATCCATTCAGGACAACGTTGACGTGGCCACAACGATTCTCGGACTCGCCAGATAAAGCGATGATTATACGCAGTAACGGCCTTAGCAAGCGCAGGGCCCGATTTGGATCATTTTGGCAGGGCCTCCTGGATTTACGCGCCAAGCCCCCTATGAGCACGGCATTTGGAAATAAACTTTTAAACACGTTTTAAATGATATTGAACTTAAAAGTTTTTTCCATCGCTTTAAAATTACTTTCAATCTATTGATATATTTTTCAAAATTACTAACACACGGGGACCATGTGAGCCCCGGGCCCGATTGGGCCAAATCGGTCCAATCGGCCTAATTACACTAAAAACGATGGTCCAACCATCATGTTTGTCAAGGATATAACTGATCACGCAGATCATAAGCCGCTTAAATTTCAGCAAATTGTGTGCGATTCTTTTGTGGACCCACAACCTGCTTATATAGATCCCAGATCTGGTGCCACCTTTGATGAGTGGTTCCAGCCCAACTTCCAACCTTGGATTTGCACAGCTCCGATCACAATTCATTGGTGATTCACTGAGATATTCATGCGCCGTTCCCCTTAGTCACATCTTTGGGTTTTGCAGAGATGTTCGCAATGTGATATTTGGAATCCAACACACGGTCACTTTGTTTCATTTAATTAGAAGAAAACTGTGACGGGTTAAATAGTTTGAGAAAAGAGAAAAAGTGGCTAGACGGACACTTGTGAAACAAACGCCTCCATGATAAACACCCCCCCCCCCCCCCCCGAATTTAAACGGACACGTATGAAACGATAGCCTGCATGCAAGTGCCAATCCTTGACCCTATGTGCGGGCGACCATTGATTAAGCTTCAATTGGATGACATGTATGCGTGTCCAATATCTTGACATCAAGGTCAAAATCATAAAATTTACGTCAACCTTTTAGCTCAAGCTGTTACATATGCTTACCCTTGATGAATTTTGTAAACCCTTGATGAATTTTGTTAATGATTTAGATGACTCATAATGAAGCTAAGGCAATTAATTTCGTACAGGCACATTGGCCAGTTTGACCTTGGAGGCTATATTAAATTTGGGTTAAGTTTCAGTAAATGCTTTTTGTGGAAGGGAAGGGAGCTTACATTTCTTAAAAACCCATTTATAAATTTGTTTGAGATGACTAATTATGAAACTATGACAATTCATACTTGAACATGCTCACTCTTCCATTCGAACCTTTGAGTTAAGGTCAAACTTTTGACACAAATGCTTTGATCGTAGGTCAAGGCACAAGCCCTGGTCTTCAAGTCAGTTCTGCTGATCGCGTACCGGATTCGATTATGCGATGTTTCCATCGTCCAGCACGCGTAACGAGCTGCTTGTTGTTGCCAGTACTTCTAAAATGGCAGGTATAAAGTCATTTATGAACTTGAAGTACTGTTTGTTTATTGATGTTTTTTCGGACATATTGTTTTTGGTCTCAGTGAAAATAGTGCTCCTTGGACATATTAAACATCGCATCCGCGGTGATCATCTTGGAATTGTTTATCATATGAGCCTGCAGCCGACCCGACATCAAGAATGGCTGCCATGGGAACTAAATTAAATATATTGTTGTTATTGCCGTATTTTGAAAGCATGGTTCTATCAACATTATGTTTTCACTAACACTGTGCCCTTGAGAGTATGGTTCTATCAACATTATGCTTTCACTAACACTGATATTATTCCCTTGAGAGTATGGTTCTATCAACATTATGTTTTCACTAACACTGTGCCATTATTCCCTTGAGAGCATGGTTCTATCAACATTGTGTTTTCACTAACACTGTGCCATTATTCCCTTGAGAGCATGGTTCTATCAACATTGTGTTTTCACTAACACTGTGCCATTATTCCCTTGAGAGCATGGTTCTATCAACATTATGTTTTCACTAACACTGTGATATTATTCCCTTGAGAGTATGGTTCTATCAACATTATGTTTTCACTAACACTGTGCCCTTGAGAGTATGGTTCTATCAGCATTATGTTTTCACTAACACTGTGATATTATTCCCTTGAGAGCATGGTTCTATCAACATTGTGTTTTCACTAACACTGTGCCATTATTCCCTTGAGAGTATGGTTCTATCAACATTATGTTTTCACTAACACTGTGATATTATTCCCTTGCGAGTATGGTTCTATCAACATTGTGTTTTCACTAACACTGTGCCATTATTCCCTTGAGAGTATGGTTCTATCAACATTATGTTTTCACTAACACTGCCATTATTCCCTTGAGAGTATGGTTCCATCAACATTATGTTTTCACTAACACTGTGATATTATTCCCTTGAGAGCATGGTTCTATCAACATTATGTTTTCACTAACACTGTGCCATTATTCCCTTGAGAGTATGGTTCTGTCAACATTATGTTTTCACTAACACTGTGCCATTATTCCCTTGAGAGTATGGTTCTATCAACATTATGTTTTCACTAACACTGTGCCATTATTCCCTTGAGAGCATGGTTCCATCAACATTATGTTTTCACTAACACTGCCATTATTCCCTTGAGAGTATGGTTCTATCAACATTATGTTTTCACTAACACTGTGCCATTATTCCCTTGAGTGTATGGTTCTATCAACATTATGTTTTCACTAACACTGCCATTATTTCCTTGAAAGCATGGTTCCATCAACATTATGTTTTCACTAACACTGTGCCATTATTCCCTTGATAGGATGGTTCTATCAACATGGTGTTTTCATTGTCAGTGCATCATTGTTACAACTGAGAGCATGGTTCTATCAACATTATGTTTTCACTAACACTGTGCCATTATTCCCTTGAAAGCACGGTTCTATCAACATGGTGTTTTAATTTTCAGTGCATCGTTTATACAATTGAGAGCATAGTTCTATCAACATACGTGTTTTCACTATCAGTGTGTCATTATTCCTTTGTAAACACGGTTCTATCAACATAGTGTTTTTACTATAGATTATCATTATTCTTTTGAGCGCATGGTTCTATCAACATGATATTTTCACTATTGTCATATGAGTTCCATTACTTTGATTCTCAAATGCACGTTCAGATACAGTCACGAAATTGTTAGTTCGATATCCTTACCATTTCCTCTACAGCTCTGTCACGAAGGAAGTTAGGTCACATACATATCTCGTAATTGTGTAATTTTTTTTACCACGCAATAGTAGTTGAAGAAATAAGTAAATATGCTTATTAAACTAATGGTGTTATTGTTGTTGTTATCATCAACATTATTATTATTATTATTATTATTATTATTATTATTATCTGATCATAAGTACAATAATTAGCATTAATTTTTGTAACTGTTCAGACCCATAAATTTAATTCTTTCCTTGATGCTTGATTTAACCAACAGTGTATATGACAAACTGTTCACACCCATAGATATCAATCATTCCTTAATATTTGCTTTAACCAATAGTAGGCCCCATATGACACCTGTTCAGACCCATTCATATAAAACAGTCCTTTGGTCTTTGTTTCGACCAACAGAATATGAATACATGAAAGTAGGTGATTTCCCACTGCGGTAAAATAGCGGTCACTCAGTAAGACATGTCTCACATAGAGCGCGGAAGATAAGATAAGCAAATACAGTCTACATTATTACACAAATACATCAATATATTTAGAACATGGAACAGCCTCTGTTCTATATCATAGATTACATACAGTTGTAACATGATATCACAGGGTTTATCCCTGCCATATACTGAGTCAACACGTATGTATGATGTCGAAACCTTGTATGTGTAACTGACAGTTTCCCTAGCCCCATTTCCACCTCACACGTGTTAAAGGATAATTAGTGTGTAATGGGAAATAATTCTTTCTTGTAAAGAATTTACTCATTATATCCAGAATAAACCCATTCTTGTCCAAGGAAAAATTCCTTTCCTACAGCTCAAAATTCCAGTCATACAATGTTTGATTTAAAATAGCACAATAGATAAAATTGAGGTTGAGAGAGAGGGATAAGAAAATGGACAAAATGGGGGTGGAGAAAGCCGATCTGGTATAAACCGACTCGGCCGGGTACCCAGACTATGAACCCAGCTAAATTTCCCTACCCTTTCATCCCTAATTTGTATACTTAAGTATCATTATATGTTGTATATTTTTATACTTAAGTATCAATGTAGTTTCAGGTCGAGGGCTATGTAAGATAAAAATTCACTCATTATTTCTGGCTTAGATAGATAAAATATACGCCTTAATAGTGAATATGTTAAAATATTGTATACAATTACCACATTTTGATTATAATGGATGTTGACCTTCATAAAACAGTGATATTGGTTTGTTTTGGGGGTGTTCCGGTGTTGTTGGATTTTTAAAAAAATCAGAAACAAAAAACAACCTTCAATTTTAAATGAGAGCGGAATTATAAAGTCTCCTGGGGCTAAATGGTCACAATTATTACTTCCGCTAAGTACCCGCGAATTTGGTCCCAGTCTATTTTTAGAGCTCCTTTCCTTCTTTCATTCTGATGGTGATACGTGAGTTAGATTTAGGGATTCTTGATATTAATTATAACGCAATTGCTTAATCGTTAAAATATGAGCAGAATGGAGTGGTCGTCTATGTGTGCATTATGGCGACCGTGCATATTAAAAATGAGGCAGTGATGCTGGTCTTGAAGTGATATCTGTGACTCATTGCACGACACAAGACAAGGTCTTCCCCAGGTCTGAAAGTGATATCGGTGACTCATTGCACGACACATGAGAAGGACTTCCCCTTGTTTGGAAATGGTAGTTGTGACTCATTGCACGACATATGACAAGTACTTCCCCGTAAGCTAATCTTTGAGTGTGCGTGTGATTTAGATTTTTAACGTAGCTTTAACAATTTTTCAGTCATATCGCTACGATGTCTGCA
>JAECUM010012005.1:0-43797 GCA_016617855.1 Megalonaias nervosa
GCTAGTGGCACCTTGACTGGTATATGCAACTCCATAGCTAGCTGAACCTCGATTGGTATATGCAACTCCATAGCTAGCTGAACCTCGATTGGTATATGCAACTCCATTGCTAGTGGCACCTTGACTGGTATATGCAACTCCATAGCTAGCTGAACCTCGATTGGTATATGCAACTCCATAGCTAGCTGAACCTCGATTGGTATATGCAACTCCATTGCTAGTGGCACCTTGACTGGTATATGCAACTCCATAGCTAGCTGAACCTCGATTGGTATATGCAACTCCATAGCTAGCTGAACCTCGATTGGTATATGCAACTCCATTGCTAGTGGCACCTTGACTGGTATATGCAACTCCATAGCTAGCTGAACCTCGATTGGTATATGCAACTCCATAGCTAGCTGAACCTCGATTGGTATATGCAACTCCATAGCTAGCTGCACCTCGATTGGTATATGCAACTCCATAGCCAGTTACACCATACTCTACTGTATTTTTCTTTAGTATACGTATATCATGTATTTTGTTGCATGGTTACTAATCCAGTCCTTCTAATTTGTTGATTTTGTGCCACAGAGTTGCTTCCAATATATGGCCAATGATGTAAATAAGATGTATATATTGTTTATATATATGAAGAATAAACATTTCAGCTATCTTTCCTTTTGATGTGTATTGAGTAAAAAGAACTTTAACAAATATTTAAATTCTTTGTGTTTGTTGTTCTCGCAAAAAGAAATAGCTAACTCTTGCTATCAGTTAACTCAAGTTAGATAATATTAAGAGTATACATGAAACCAGGGACATTTCAAGCCCTTACATTTAAGCAAGTCTGATACACCTTGACTGACCATACTGAAGCTATGGTCTGTCTGATACACCCTGATTGCCCATATAACAAGCTATGGTCTGTTTGATACACCCTGACTGCCCATATAGCAAGCTACAGTCTGTTTGATACACCCTGACTGCTCATATAGTAAGCCTTTGGTGGAGGTGATATAAAATGGAGAGACCAACCCAAAAATTATTTTGGCAGAAAGATTCAAGTTAGTATCTTGAGTTTTTGAGTACTTCTTATTGCACTGCATTATTATTCTAGATGTTCTTAGAGGAATATTTAAGGGCAGCTCATACATTTTTTTGTTCATGTCAAAATGCTGAAACATGCTTTTTCTTCCAATGCTAAAAAAATCAACCACTATGAAATGTGAGACTCAGGAATACAACTTCCTCCTTAAGTTGAACTTCATAATTTGTCAGCAGCCTTAAAAATCCTGCCACAGGAAAAATAAAGTTTTAACATCTTTGCAGGCTGAGCAAGGTTGTTTTGTCAGTGGCACTTCTAATGCTGATACAGAGAGTGTATTCTCCATTCTTCACAAAATAAAAAGTGATTCAAGGGAAATCTTGAAAAGAGAATTATTGAGAGCCTGTTAAGTCTGAAACTTAATAATCACAGTGAATGTCATTCATGGTCAGCAGTCAGTATACTGTGAAGGAAATTAAAAATGGATTTGATTTTCTTTTAAAAATCTTTGAAATGAACTATGAAAAATAATACTCTTTCCTTGTCAACTGAGAATACACCGTCTGGTATGTACTAATTATGATTTCCATCCAAATTTGATGCATGTTCAAAATTTGCTATTTTATTACAGGATGAAGAAAATTCATATTATGTCTAAAAATGCAATTGTTTTCCTTTCAATCCCCTTTAAATATATAAAAAAATCAACTGACTCAGAAGCCAATCTGCTAATCAAAATTTGTAAATCTACTGGTTTGAAATCCTGGTTCTCTCACAAGTATACATGTAACATGCTACAGAATGTTTGACACACCTTGACTGCCCACAAAGTTCAAAATATGTGATAGGTAAGCAAAGGACAAATCTAGAACTCTGAAAGCTTACCTGAGCTTAATTATACAGTTGTACATTTAACAATTTACCCTGCCCCCCCCCCTTCTAGTCAATCATTTTTTTTGACAAGAAAGGAACAGTCAATAACAGTGATTACCTAGTCTAATAATAGTAACCATGTGCTTTTGTGAATGTACTAGTACAATGTTTAGCACAAGAATTCCATGCACATCATCACAGGTTAACCTCAAGTGGCAGCCAATCACATTTTGGAATACTGAATGGTATGGCCTATCAAGGGACAGTACACCGGCTATAAAAATAAATGAGCCAAAGGTCTCATAGGAATTTGTATGATGTTATCACAAGTCTATATCACTTGAATGATTGTACATACAAATGTATATTTAGCTGCATTTATTTAATTAAGGCATCAAAGCAAAGAGACATTAGTATTTATTACTATGATGTATGATACATTGTCTATACTGGTGCGCTATTTATTGCTAAATTTTGTTATGGTCAAACAATTCTCCCTTTATGATAACATCAATATCATAATTATGTAAATGTATTGGTTCAAAGTAGTGTAAAAACAAGGATGCTAAATTGAGAGTATCAAATATATCTGAAATGCCAAAACTAACAACTAAACCAATGCATCAGAATACCATTTTCTATCAAATCAAATCTTGTTCAGAAAACTATCGTTTTTTTTGCAGTTTTTGATTCAAAGCGAAAATTGCATCAAAACTGGGACAAACAAAGTAAAGTTTATTTTATACACATTATATAGCTCAAACAGCCTCATTATAAGACTATCAATGAATCTCACTGAGCTGAGTTAGACATGGTTTGCTCCTCATGCAGAATTATGTAGTAATACACATACAACACTGATTAAACTTGGGTTTGTGAGCTACTGTAATTTCAGATAAATATATAAATACTGACAGACAGCCAGTGTTAGATGTGTGGAACTGGGAAATTAATTCATTGTCAACTGGTCCAATATTTTAACAAGTGGTCAAAACATGACAAACCTTCTGATCATCTGCCAAGTAAACAGTTTGTACAGTTGTTGTTTACAGGTTCATGTACTTAAACTGGCCTCGAGTTTGGTCTGCCTGAGACAATCACTAATCATCTTGCAGGGGCTACCAAGGGGATGAGGCTATCCACAGGGAAATGAAAACATAGTCAACAAGTGAAACATTTTCATAAATGTGTTTGTAAGATGCCCCACCAACAACTTCCTTAGTGGCCAGATATTTAGTTTCAAGATGTTGTAAATTTAATTTTGTACCACCATTGGTAGCAGAAAAAAAGTTACTTTTTTCTTAAGAAAAGGAAACTTTAACAGCACACTAAAAGTGTTACAATTACCGATCATTTGGAAAATGTGACAATCAACCAGATTCCATTGCATTTATTCAAGTTTGGTGCTGACTTCCATTGATGTAGAGTGCATTGTTTTTATTTAAGGTTTTAACCAGCTTGCTTTGATGAAGGGTGCATGCATTATTGAAGTTGCCATGAAAGGCCAACTTTGGACGATCAAACAAATACCCATTTGTTAATGTGATGGTGACATTAAGGCCTGCCAGCAGTATCAAATAAATGATGAACTAAGTATTTGTCAGAAATGGTAGCTTGTTGACATCAATTATTAGAAAACAATGGATTTGTTTAAGTTGGGACCTAGGGCTTCTGTTGACCTACACAATTATTTTTTATCTCCATGTCGACATAATCATGACAATTTGGTGGTAACAACAGACCATACATAGACTTGGGACTTTGCAATTTTGTCAACAGTCAGTTAGTCAACTAAGTGATGTCAATATAAGTGGGTGGGACTGTACAGACGTTGTTAATACAGCATCCAACACCTTAAAAAGGTATTGAACTAGAGTTATTTTATGCTAGTAAACTCAGTGTTAACATAGCATCTAATGAATTTGAAAGGTGCTGACATATACTTATTATCTTGTAGTACTATACCCACAATGCTGATATAGCATTCAATGAATTCAAAAGGTACTGACCTATAGTTATTACATCCTAGTACTACACCCACAATGTTTTTCCCAATGTCATGAACATCTCCTTTTACAGTTGCCAAGACAACTGTACCATTGTATGCATTCTCCTGAAAGGGAATAAAACATTATTTTGCTTTTGTAAAATACAACCATCTTCTTGTATCCATATAATATACTGTATATATTCACTTGTAATACTAGCTGACATCAATGTGCCAGCAGACCTGGGTCTATGAAGTTTGTGAAGAGCAATCAGTAGAACAAACAACACAGACTCTAATCTGCCACTGCTTTAGGTGATGCTAGATTAGGATCTATGCTGTTTGCCATTGAATTCAACTCCACAGAGTATATACAGTAAAAATGAAAAGCTTTCAATGCAGCAAATGGCATAATTTCAAATTGCTATCTAATATGTCACAAGAATTATTTGTTCCGTAAGTTTCATATGTATCACGAAACATATAGATGGAAGACATACCAAGTCACTTCCCCCTGCCTTTATTCTCTCCTCTCTTTCCTTGTCCATAAATGGAATGAGATATCCAACAGCTTTTTTCATGACTCGTGCCGACTTGATGACCTGAGGCAGAAACATCTTTCCTGTTCCAAAGAGATCTCCTACCACCTGCATGCCCTGTAAATAAGCAACAGATCTTTAATTACCTGCAAAAAGACCTGAACAACCAATGCATACCACAACCAGAATGTTGATAAACAGTTAATTAAATGGCATTACAGTTCTTTGCTCTATCTAAAACAAATCTGTGGTACGTTTTCATTCATTTCATCAGATTATGAGGAGAGGAAATAGTAAAATAGCAAGAAGACAAAGGCAGCAAATGAATTCTTCTGCAATTATATATACACTAAGGTTTATCTTCCTAACGTTTGTTTTATTATCTTTGTGTTTACATTTTCTGAACTTTTGGTTGGCACCATATATCGAGCATTACAATGACAGGCCATTAAACCCTAATAAATACCCTGGACTGTGATCTTGCACACCTGTTCAATAACAAGCCATTCTCCATTTCTGACTGTACATTACAGATACAAAGGAACCTAACATCTTGTTTCTATAATTTTGGGTGGAAGATAATTCCAAAATCTCTTAGATCGCTGTGGTTTTCTATAAATACTGTATTTCTAGTACATGACATACCTACTACTGTCAACAGCATAGACAAATATCTACCATAGTATGATGTGCCATTACATCTGGGTCTACACCGTTTGTCTTATTTATAACTTTCAGATATATGGACAGACTCTTACCTGCTGTACAGTGTCAGACAGCAGCTCTGGTTATATGATACTTATGGCAGAATACATGTAATACATGACTTCCCACAGTAATTTAACAAATTGCTGAAACTACTGAGCAAAGTCAATCAAACAACACATGCATGCCTCTTTTGTGAAATAAATATATGTACATACCCCTCTTCTCAATATGGCTGTTTCTGTTTCTAAAACTTAATGAGAAGGATGTCTAATAATTTCAATTAATAAAGAGATATAATTCTTACCGTCATGAGTGGGCCTTCTATCACATTCAAAGGCCTTGGATATTTGTCAGTATTCTGTCTTGCTTCCTCTGTGTCTTCAGTCACATGATTGTCAATTCCCTGGTATAAAATATGATCAATAGGCAAAATAAATTACAATCACATGCTTGTCAATTCCCTGGTATAAAATATGATCAATAGGCAAAATAAATTACAATCACATGCTTGTCAGCTCCCTGGTATAAAATATGATCAATAGGCAAAATAAATTACAATCACATGCTTGACAATTCCCTGGTATAAAATATGATCAATAGGCAAAATAAATTACAATCAGAAACACATACATCTAATTTTCATGATTAAAATGGACACATTTTAAAGAAAATCTTGTTCATTCATTATTACTTTAACATTGCTTGCATGTAAAACCACATAATCAAAATACTATTGTATGAGTTGCTTATTGTTCAATTATCATAGTGCTTCCTTATATAATTCTCTTTAGACTGTATTCCTGATTAACCTTTTCTTTCATTGGTAGTGCTATCAACTAATAAAGCACAGACTGTATTCCTGATTAACCTATCTTTCATTGGTAGTGCTATCAACTAACAAAGCACAGACTGTATTCCTGATTAACCCTTTCTTTCATTGGTAGCGCTATCAACTAACAAAGCACAGACTGTATTCCTGATTAACCCTTTATTTCATTGGTGGTGCTATCAACTAACAAAGCACAGGCTGTATTTCTGATTAGACCTTTCTTTCATAGGCGGTGTTCTCACCTAACAAAGTACAGATTTTACTCCTGATTAACCCTTTCTTTCATAGGCGGTGCTATCGCTTAACAATGCACAGCCTGTATTTCTGATTAACCTGTTTCTTCATATGTGGCATACTACTTGCCATAACACAATGTTTTGTGGGGGAGCCCATTGTGCTAAAATTTGCATATTTTAAGTTCACAAAGTGGAACAACCCAAATCATTTTAAGTTATAGGTAAATCAAGATATGCTAGCTGCATACTGAAGAACAAAAGTTATTATACATCACTGTCATGAATGAGAATGTTTAATCCATCTATACTAAAGATTATTGGCAAGTCTGTGAACAGTGGCAATATTTCTTTGAGGTCTAATTGTACTCCATATATATATCTGGGGACCTGGGTGGATGAGTGGTTTAAAGTGTTCACGTTAACAATCACTGCCATCACACCCCTTGTTACAACTCTATGGTCACAAAGTGACAGAACAAAAGCAAAACCAACAAGTTTTGTAAAACTTAACTGAGAATTTATGTTTGTTTTTTTATAAATTATATTCTGCAATTTTGACGTTTTCTTATGTTTTGAGGACAGTTGTCCAAAACTCGAGCAACCAGTCAAATGCCTATGGGTTTGGATGCCTAGAATTAAATAGAACGAGTGAGAGAGAGAGAGAGAGAGAGAGGTAGAGAGAGAGAGAGATTTAATGCAGATAGTAGTTTTATGTAGATGATAATAGAATATACTGATTAGAACATACTCTTTGTTCCTAAGCTGTTTAAAAATGAATGTCATTATAAGACATTGCTAACCTTTTATGTTCTTTCATGATCAAATTTGCATGTTTTTATAGACTTTTGTGGACATTGTCTCTGACCTTGTAGTATGGCATTGTATCAATCATGCTCACTGTTTTATCTTGTAGTATGGCATGGTATCACTCATGCTCACTGTTTTATCTTGTAGTATGGCATGGTATCACTCATGCTCACAGTTTTATCTTGTAGTATGGCATGGTATCAATCATGCTCATTGTTTTATCTTGTAGTATGGCATGGTATCACTCATGCTCACTGTTTTATCTTGTAGTATGGCATGGTATCACTCATGCTCATTGTTTTATCTTGTAGTATGGCATGGTATCACTCATGCTCACTGTTTTATCTTGTAGTATGGCATGGTATCAATCATGCTTGAAGATTTATCTTGTAGATACTTCTTGATTTATACATGTGTTTCTATTCTGTGCTTTTATTGTTTACACAACTGCCTTGTCATTTCCTGTTACTGAGTCCTTTATCATTGTCATTTTCACATACAAAAAATAACATATTCACAAAAGTCATTCTGGAGTGGATAACATCAGTCAAAATAGCAGTATTACCTGAACAAAACAGTTCTGAAACATTGAAATGAACATTACGATTAGTTCCCTTAAGCTTTCCTGCATTAAGTACACTTCATCATTATAGTACAGTGTCTGTAATGGATAGTCAGAGTGGACATAGTCCACTATCATCTGTATATGTTTGACAGACATGTCTAAATTTATAGACACTGATGTTCTGAGCCTACATTCTAAGACACTGCTTCAGTGAAAGCACTGACGGACTTGTTGACTTCGGGGGATTTTGTATCCTGCCTTTCACTCTATCTTTCTAATACAAGCATGGATATAATGGGACTCTGTTCACACATTACAGCAGTCCAGTGGGCACAAGTCCCTACATGTGCCTAAGCAGGATCAAAATGGCTGTAAGTCCAGAAGTATAGGGTTTTGAATGCAACCTCAAAAGCTTCCATCACATCTATTCCAGCCCTCTCTGTTATATTCACAGTCTATGTAATATACATGATATATACATGGGAAAGATGAAATTTATTCATTGTTCCAGAAGGGCTTCATTTGAGAGTTTAATTCTTAATTTTAATGTGATTGGTAAAATGTATTTGATAGAGAAACATAGTCAAGGTGTCAAAATGTGCATGCATTCAAATGAGATAGGAGTGTCCACATCCACTTGTATGTAGGAAATGGTTAAGGATTGATAAAGAGTAAAGTACTGACAATCTCTGGCAACAATTTAGTCCTAATCTAATACATAATTACTTGCAACATCTGCATTTCTTACAATCATTGTCTTTATATAGTGAAATATACATTGTATTTACCAGATATATTCAGCAATGAAAACTTAATATCAGAATTTATACTGTGCAAAATATACATACTTCTGAAATCAAAAGGGCAAAAATTGAACCATATTCAACTGATACCTTAACCAAAGCATATTCCAGCCTTTCTTCAACATTTCTATTTCTCCACTCATCGCTGACCACAGTCTTCTTGGCATCTTTGCCCACGCTCTGTAAGGACAAATATTAACAACTGTATAAAAGTAGACTCAACTCTGTATCTTTTTTTCTATGTGATATGCTTTTATGTTCTGTAAATTAAACATACTTCTGGATGCCTTATTTTCACAATTTCCAAATCCATGGATCTTTATTTTATTTTAAATACATGCTTTTTCAAAGAAAGCACAGAAAATTAGTTGACCTTTAAGCTTATGTCATTTAGTTTACCTTTAAACTTACATCATTTAGTTGATCTTTAAGCTTATGTCATTTAGTCAACCTTTAATCTTATGTCATTGTAGGAACAAGATTTATAGCATCTTTACATATTAACATTAACAGAAATCCTAAGTAATTTACAGTACATTACAAAATGTAATTGGTCATGCCAGCTTCTGAACTGGGTAATCTTCTCAAGTAGGTGAGACCTGGATAATCTTATCAAGCAGGTAAGAATTGGGTAATCATATCAAGCAGGTAAGAACTGGGTAATCTTATCAAGCAGTAAAGAACTGGGTAATTTATCAAGCAAGTAAGATCTGAGTAATCATATCAAGCAGGTAAGAGTTTCATAATTTTATCAAGCAGGTAAGTACTGGGTAATTTTATTAAACAGGCAAGTACTAGGTAATCTTATCAAACAGGTAAGAACTGGGTAATCTTATCAAACAGGCAAGTACTGGGTAATCTTATCAAACAGGTAAGTACTGAGTAATTTTATCAAGCAGGTAAGTACTGGCTAATCTTATCAAGCTGGCAAAAACTGAGTAATCTTATCGAGCAGGTAAGAACTGGATAATCTTATCAAGCAGGCAAGAATTAGGTAATCATACCAAGCAGGTAAGAATTGGGTAATCTTATCAAGCAGGTAAGAATTGGGTAATCATATCAAGCATGAAAGAACTTCGAAATCATATCAAGCAGGTAAGAACTGGGTAATCTTCTCAAGCAGGTAAGAACTGGGTAATCTTATCAAACAGGTAAGTACTGAGTAATTTTATCAAGCAGGTAAGTACTGGCTAATCTTATCAAATAGGTAAATACTAGGTAATCTTATCAAGCAGGTAAGTACTGGGTAATCCTATCAAGCAGGTAAGAACTGGTAATCTTAGCAAGCTGGCAACTGGGTAATCTTATCAAGCAGGTAAGAACTGGGTAATCTTATCAAGCAGGTAAGAATTAGTTAATCATACCAAGCAGGTAAGAATTGGGTAATCATATCAAGCAGGTAAGAATTGGGTAATCATATCAAGCAGGTAAGAACTGGGTAATATTATCAAGCAGGTAAGTACTGGCAATCTTATCAAGCAGGTAAGTTTGGTAATCTTATCAAGCAGGTAAGAAGTGGTAATCTTATCAAGCAAGAACTTGGTAACCTTACCAAGCAGATAAGAACTGGGTAATCTTATCAAGCAGGTAAGAACTGGGTAATTTATATCAAGTAGGTAAGTCCTGGGTAATCTTATCAAGATAAGAACTAGGCAATCTTATCAAGCAGGTAACAACTGGGTAATCATATCAAGCAGGTAAGATTTCGGTAATCTTATCAAGCAGGTAAGAACTGTGTAATTTATATCAAGTAGGTAAGTACTGGGTAATCTTATCAAGGTAAGAACTGGGTAATCTTATCAAACAGGTAAGTACTGGGTAATCCTATCAAACGGGTAAGAACTGGTAATCTTATCAAGCTGGCAAGAACTGGGTAATCTTATCAACCAGGTAAGTATTGGGTAATCTTATCAAGCAGGTAAGAAATAGGTAATCAGAGCAAGCAGGTAAGAATTGGGTAATCTTATCAAGCACGTAAGAACTGGTAATCTTATCAAGCAGGTAAGTATTTGGTAATCTTATTAAGCAGGCAAGAAGTGGTAATTGTATAAAGCAGGTAAGAACTGGTAATCTTATCAAGCAACTGGGTAATCTTATCAAGCAGGTAAGTACTGGGTAATCATATCAAGCAGGTAAGTACTGGGTAATCTTATCAAGGAGATAAGTACTGGGTAATCATATCAAGCAGATAAGAATTAGGTAATCATATCAAGCAAGTAAGAATTGGGTAATCTTATCAAGCAGATAAGAAATGGTAATCTTACCAAGCAGGTAAGAACTGGATATCTTATCAAGCAACTGGGTAATCTTATCAAGCAGGGAAGTACTGGGTAATCATATCAAGCAGATAAGTACTGGGTAATCTTATCAAGCAGGTAAGTACTGGGTAATCTTATCAAGCAGGTAAGAATTAAGTAATCATATCAAGCAGGTAAGAATTGGGTAATCTTATCAAGCAGGTAAGAACTGGTAATCTTATCAAGCAGGTAAGAATTAAGTAATCATATCAAGCAGGTAAGAATTGGGTAATCTTATCAAGCAGGTAAGAACTGGTAATCTTATCAAGCAACTGGGTAATCTTATCAAGCAGGTAAGTACTGGGTAATCTTATGAACCAGGTAAGAATTGGATAATCATACCAAGCAGGTAAGAATTGGATACTCTTATCAAGCAGGTAAGAATTGGGTAATCTTATCAAGCAGGTAAGTTTGGTAATCTTATCAAGCAGGTAAGAACTGGTAATCTTATCAAGCAGGTAAGTATCTGGTAATCTTATCAAGCAGGTAAGAAGTGGTAATTGTATTAAGCAGGTAAGAACTGGGTAATCTTATCAATCAGGTAAGAACTGGGAAATCATATCAAGCAGGTAAGAACTGGGCAGGGAAGAACTGGGTAATCTTATCATACAGGTAAGAAATGGCTAATCATATCAAGCAAGTAAGAACTAGGTAATCATATCAAGCAGGTAAGAACTGGGTAATCTTATCAAGCAGATAAAGCTGGTAAGAACTGGCTAATATTATCAGGCAGGTAAGAACTGGGAAATCTTATCAAGCAGGTGAGAATTGGGGAATCTTTTCAAGCAGGTAAGAACTGGGTAATCTTATCAAGCAGGCAAGAACTGGGTAATCATATCAAGTAAGCAAGTACTGGGTAATTTTATCAAGGAGATAAGAACTGTGTAATCTTATCAAGCAGGTAAGAATTGGGTAATCATATCAATCAGATAAGAACTGGATACTCTTATTAAGCAAGTAAGAACTGGGTAATCTTATCAAGCAGGTAAGAAATGGTAATCTTATCAAGCTGGTAAGAAGTGGGTAATCTTATCAAGCAGGTAAGTGCTTGGTAATCTTATCAAGCAGGTAAGAACTGGGTAATCTTATCAAGCAGGTAAGAATTGGGTAATCTTATCAAGCAGGTAATTGTTTGGTAATCTTATCAAGCAGGTTAGAACTGGGTAATCTTATCAGGCAGGTAAGAACTGGTAATCTTATCAAGCAGGTAAGTGTTTGGTAATCTTATCAAGCAGGTAAGAACTGGGTAATTTATATCAAGCAGGACAGTACTGGGTAATCTTATCAAGGTAAGAACTGGGTAATCATATCAAGCAGTTAAGAATTGGGTAATCTTATCAAGCAGGCAAGAACTGGGTAATCTTATCAAATAAATAAGAATTGGCTAATCATATCAAGGCGATAAGAACTTGGTAATCTTATCAAGCAGGTAAGAATTGGGTAATCATATCAAGCATGAAAGAAATGGGTAATCATATCAAGCAGGTAAGAGCTGGGTAACCTTATCAAGCAGGTTAAGTACTGGCTAATATTATCAAACAGGTAAGTACTGGGCAATCATATCAAGCAGTAAGGACTGGGTAATCTTATCAAGCAGGTAAGAGCTGGGTAATCTTATCAAAGCAGGTAAGATTTGGGTAATCATATCAAGCATGAAAGAATTAGGTAATCATATCAATCAGGTAAGAACTGGGTAATTTTATCAAGCAGGTAAGAACTGGGTAATTTTTACAAGGAGGTAAGAACTGGTAATCTTATCAATCAGGTAAGAACTGGGTAATCTTATCAAGCAGGTAAGTGTTTGGTAATCTTATCAAGCAGGTAAGAAGTGGTAATCTTATCAATCAGGTAAGTACTGGGTAATCTCATCAAACAGGTAAGAACTGGGAAATCATATCAAGCAGGTAAATCTTATCAAGCGGCATGAACTGGGTAATCTTGTCAAGCAGGTAAGAACTGGGTAAACTTATCAAGCAGGTATAAACTGGCTAATCTTATCATGCAGATAATAACTGGGTAATCATATCAAGCAGGTACAAACTAGGTACAAACTGGTAATCTTATCAATCAGGTAAGAACTGGGTAATCATATCAAGCAGGTAAGAACTGTGTAATCTTATCAAGCAGGTAAGAACTGTGTAATCTTATCAAGCAGGTAAGAATTGGGTAATCATATGAAGCAGATAAGAATTGGGTAATCTTATGAAGCAGATAAGAATTGGGTAACCTTATCAAGCAGGTAAGACTATGTGTAAGTTTTAAAGTATATTATATTGATGATATTTCCTTGTATCAAGTGAATAAGGGGCATATTTGACTAAGTTGGTGAAAAACTCAGTATATGCACCAGTGCTGGAGCTATGAATGAAAATGCTTTAGTTTTTCACCCATGGGATGAATATATGTTATTCACTCAAAACAAGCAAATTTTCTTTTTCATTTTATGCTGAAACATATCAGCAAGCAATATATATAACAGATTAAAGTAGCAGATTTCTTATGGTATCCTGCTTGATAACATTAGCTGTGTATTATGTTCTGCTGTGTTGTATGTATATTCCCACAGAAAATATCAGTATAAACGTTGGTTCTCTTTCTTAATTCAAGGCCCAAAACACATAACAAAAACAAAATTGAAGACAAAAATAATAATGTTGCCTGATTTGAACTTGGTTATCTTGCATGAGAGGTGCCCATATACACCACAAGAGCAAGTATGTGAAAAAATGGCAGGTTTAATGTTTTTTTTTATCATAAGGTTGTCAATATCACTAATGGATGCTGTGACTAAACATCATAAGGTTGCCAATATCACTAATGGGTGCTGTGACTAAATATTTTTTATATTTCACTCCAGTTAAGTATGAAAATTATATTTGCTGGAAAATCCACTAATTCATAGTCCAGCATAAAATAAATTGTCCCAAGACTCGTGAAAGGAAATTGAGAAAAAATTATCTCGGCTGTCTGAATATGGATATGTTCCCCCCACAGGGGTTTATTATGTCATGTTTAACAATATCATCATAAGAAAAATGGCGTAAAACTACAAGACAAGAACAACAATAAGAAGTAAAACTAAGGGTATTGCTTATCTGCTAGTGGGTGGTGGGGGGGGTGTATATCTGTAACATAGATATAGAATCCACCGTATATACAAGCGTGGTTTAAATGTTAACTTAAAGAAGTAAATAAACTCACCTCTGTTCACAGAAGAATCTGGACATAAATGGGTCTCCTAACTGATAGAACTTTATCCAACTACAGCATCTTTATGCAGTATATATGGGATGCAAATCCGACTCAAATAGAAATTTGTTTACGTCTTCTGTACAGTCTATTGTTCCAAATCAATTACTGCAAATATCCGGTCACAAATGCATTGCAGTAAATGTGGGAATTTTTGCATCCAGTAATCCTATTTCACATGAAAATCGCAACAATGTAACGTTTAGTTCTGAAAGTGACATTTTAGGGTAAACATGTACTCTAGGCCTACTGTACTGTGTACGGTATCAAACAATGTGGCATCATCACATCGCATTGATCATTCTGTTTTGAAAAATGATTTTGTTGTTATAAAATGTTCTGTTTATTCAGATGGAAGCTTTTTCTTTGATTCATAGTTTGCAAAAATGTACCATCTACTTTTACCAGTTCAACTTTGTTTGGGACTGTATTTTATGCACAACAAATGAAAGGTGCACCATGTCAGAATGAATGAAATTATTCGTTCATCTTTCTATCTAAATAATTTCCACTCAAATAAAAACTATGCGATAAAAAGAATCTCAAATGGGTAATGATTTAATATTAAATTTATGAAACTCATTGAATAATGTCCGCTTTTGCTTGTCAAGGCTCACAAAAGCTGGACATTATTTAACTCGTTTCATAAATTCAATATTAAATCATTACCCATTTGAGATCCTCTATATATAAATTGTCCCAGTTGTTGTTGTTGTACTGTAATCATACTACATAATTCATGATATAAATTGCCCCAAATGTTTTTGTTGCAATGTAATCATACTAAATAATTCATACAAGAAATTGTCCCAATTGTTTTTATTGTATGGTAATCATACTATATAATTCATTATATAAATTGTCCCAATTGTTTTTATTGTATTGTAATCATACTATATAATTCATAAAAGAAATTATCCCAATTGTTTTTGTTGCACTGGAAAAAATTAAAATGCCAATGGAGACTAAATGCTAAAGAGCTGGAAATTGTTTCAGTAATCAATCATTCTCCTCCTTTATATGAGCAGCAGGGAGGCTGAACAGACCACTTGCTTGGATTGTTACTTATTAAAACAAAATTATGGTCTCAATAGTCAACAACGATAAAAACCCCAAACAATTGGGTTACTTCATTTTTTACCTTCATTCCATGCGTGTTTGTTTACTCACCCGGACCACCTACGTTTGGTCGCAGCCTCCCTGCTGCTCTGGTTTTTTCATCCAAAGATTTTTTAACTTAATCATGTCCATATCCCCTGAACACCAAGTCTGATGAATGTTTCACAGAGTATGTGAATCGACTCCATTAAACACAACAAAAATATTACAGTTATCTCTGATCACTTTAGGTATTTGTGTATAGTGCTGAGTAACATAAATTACGTCAGTATTTTTGTCTGCCTTGAGAAAATATCCGAGCTGGATTTGATTGTTTGTCCAGCATCACATCATCATATACTACAAGATTATTAATAAATCCATCAAGGCCATCTACAGATAGCACTTCATCAATACTGGTAATAAAATCAATAATATCATTATCATTTTCATCCAACAATTTTGCGTTTTCATTAAAATCTTTAAGTACTTCATACCATCTCTGATCATCTACAGATGGCTCTATTAAATATAACCTATCCCACTTGAGCCATCTCATTATCAGATTAAGCAACAATTACGTCTTACCAGACCCAGATGGCCCAATTATTATCATCCTGATAGAATTTGGTAGCGCTGGATGATGTTTGAATGGCTCTTGCTTTCATGTCGCCGAGAAGTCAATTATATCCATATAATAAATAATATGGATTTACATTGTGTTCAATGCAGAGCATCCACCCCCACCAGTGGATTAACAACAATAATAACAAAAAATAAAAAGCGTGCACTTACATGCAAGTGTGTGAAATGTGATACAAAAAAATACAAATTTATTTCCCTTGACAAATCAAGGAAGACAGGTGGTGATATTGCTGCTTCACTGGGAAAATTACCAGGGACTCCATGGGCTAAATACCCAGGAGAAAAACATCTTCCCGGATGTAATTATTGTGGTCCTGGAACCAGGCTTGATATTCGACTTGACGAATGTGATCAGCCAAAATGTGGAGAGTATCCAATAAACGCAATTGATCAAGCGTGTCATGTTCATGATGTTGTGTATAAAAATAAGGATTTACAACTACGACATATTGCAAATGTGAAGTTGATTCACGCGCTGAATTCTATAAAAAATAAATCTCTCAGAGAAAAACTTGCTAGCTTCCTGGTAAAATCTGCGATGAAAGGTAAACTGGTGTTAGGGGCTGGTAATTAATCAACTGATTATTAAAATAATGGAATCGGTTTATTATAGTCCAAGGGGATATTGGAGAGGTACAGCAGTGACTGGTAAACTTGCTGATGTTGCAAATGTCTCATGTTCTGTTGTTGCAAATTGGTTAGCATGACAGGCAATATGGCAAATCTATCTACCACCACCTAAAAAAATTCAGTACACGTATTCTGATGTCAGTGTTCCCAATGAAATTCATCAAGCAGATATTTTATTTTTACACATGATACTATTAAAATTGGTAGACATCAATCACGCACATACAAACAGGCATTAACTGTTGTTGATGTTGCAAGTAGATATAAAGAAGCAGGACCACTATCAACTAAAACAGCATCTGAAGTTGCATCTGAGCTTGAACGAATTTATCAATGAGGACCCTTGTGATGGCCACATCTATTACCGGTTGATCCTGGCAAAGAATTTCTTGGTGCAGTATCATCTTTGATGAAAAAACATAATGTCAAAATCAGATGAGGACATACAGCAATTCATCGCAAATCAGGCAATTGTTGAATGATTTAATCGAACACTTGCTGAGCGGTTATTTGGATACCAATATGCAAGGGAAATAGTTCAGAAAGACAAGAGATCTCGTGAATGGGTTGCAAGACTACCAAGTGTGATAGCTGTGTAAAATAATGAAATTACTCATGTAACTTCTATGAAGCCTACTAATGCAATTACAAAGAAACATATACCAATACAACGACATGACTCTTCCTCTCAACCAGTACTAGGTAATGTGACTGTAAAATATTCATATGAACCTGGTGAACTTGAAGGTGGTAAAAAGAGAGCAACTGATCCTATTTGGAGTGTGACCACACGAGATTTCTAGCATGGTAAGATCCATGGGTAGACCTGCAATCCACAGACTAGATTCGACTGCTCCTCAACATGGATTTGTACGTGAACAATTACAAGTAATTCCTGAAGACACACAGTTAACACAGTGTTCACTTTTGTAAACTGGCACCCCAATGTTGATTACACTCAAAGACAGGTCAGCATTACATTTTCACGTATGTGACCAAGACTACTATTAATTCTATCTACGGTAAACTGTCTTGAATTATTATTCAAATACTGCCACAACATTACTGTGTTGCAGCTTGCACAATGATTATTCTGTTATTGTTTCATTGTCATAATAAATCAGCATTGAGATCGAAGTCACATTTATTTTTTTTGTCACACTGTTTATAACCAAAAATTTTTTCTTGACAACTTCGTCGCTGACATCATCAATTACTACATTATCATCGTCATTGTCTATGATAACCCTCTGCAGCTGAGATATTCTTCTGACTCAAGACACCATGAGATAAACTAAATTTGACCATTCAATCTGATCATCAATAATCGAAATATCTGTATCAGAAATAGTTAATCCTTGTGAAGAGTGAATCGTTTACATCCTACTGTAAAAGGAGTTTTTTCCACTGTTAACGCGCTCTCAACAACATCAACAGGAACTAGAACAATATCATTTACTACAAGATTTTGTTTCTCATTAATTCCTGGAATTTCAACTTCAATATTCTGTTGTCGCATATCCGTTGGGCAATAACACAATGGTACAGGTAGACTTGAAAATTTTTCTTTATGTAACAGAAATAATTTCTCTTGCAGTGTATTATGAACTATCTTTCTACTTGCAACTATCAAATCAGCAGGCCTCCACAAATTCCAAAAATCATTCATAAGAGTTTCTGGAATTACTTCCCACATTATCTCACACTGTATTTTATCCAGCTGCAGTCTGATTAACCTTTTAAACTCTTTCAGTGGTTCATCAATAGCTCTATGATCATTATTTGTCTTCTCATAATAATCTACAAACTTTTTTAACCATTCATGTGGAGATTGTCTAACAAAAGGTGGCAGTTGACCATGATCACCACACATTATCACAGCAGTATTTTTTGTCAATAACCAATCAAAAAACATTTTTAATACTTCCAACAATACCGCGCATATTTCATTCCAGATAATAATTTTAGGAATGTATTTCTCACCCATCCATGATGGAGTCCATGCATCTCCACACCATCTGAAGAAACTATGATAGGTTTGAGATTTTATTCCAAGTTCATTCATTTCTCTGGCGAGTCTGTGTTTGGGTGTTAAAACAATTATATCTGAACTTCTAAATATTTCAATCACATGCGTTGTTTTACCAGAACCACCACACCCATTGAGATAAACGGTTTTATGTCTGGCTACAGGATCATCACAGTTGGTGCTGACGATTTTGATACTTGATTGCTGTTCTTGTAATACATTTCCTTAATTTCAACATCAGCAGATTCAGAATAACTAAATATATTTTCTTGTTTTATTCTCCATGATCCCAATTCACTAGTGCCAAGTAATTTATCTAGCAAATCCAAATATATTTTACTTACATAAAATGAATCCATGGCAACTCTGACCGCAATCAGAGGAAATTTGTTTATCATTGATAATAAATTTATTGAAACATACGCGAACATAGAAGATCTTAAATGAGTAAACTGCAGTGACTCACCATCAATATAGCTCACAACTGTACCTAATTTAGTTCCATCCGACAACCAAGCATCATTTCGGTTTTGTAAATGTACCTCTCTCCATTGTGTCAGTAATTATAAAATAGAGTTCTGCATCGTCCATGATTAATCTTGTACATGCTCATTTATGATCGCATGAACCACCCTGAGTAAACTTACCAATTATTTTTTTGCCGAGATCCTTTGCAACTTTCTCATTATTTTCTTTTCTGTATTTACATACATTATTAATAAGTTCAGTAATTTCATCCTCGTCAAGATTAGGAAATTCTTTCATTATATCTTTTTCTGCATCAAATTTATCTGGTTCGGGCAACCAAACTTGTTTCTGCACGTGGTATGATATAATTGCTTCATTTACTTTCAATGATATCAATATTTTTACATCAAGCATGTACCCCAATAAAACTATTGGAGCCCAATGTTTTTCTGAAAAATATCTTCCAAACCAAGCATAAACAATCGGATGGAGATTTTCTGCATACTTGAATGATTCTATACAGGCGAATCCAGTCAGATCAAAATTTGGCAGGGGTCCATTTATCGCAACTCTGGTCATCTCGTGTGTTGGATGACAAAATCTCTTAAAGTATTCAGAACAATCTCCATATCCAAGAAAACTTCCAGGATAAGACGCTACCATATCAACTGATATAATGTCATTATAATCGTATTTAGTATTCCACAATCCGCCATGTCTGTATTCAACACAACTGTGTTGAACGTCTTCAAGAAATTCCAATCTTGTAGGTTTCCATGAATTTTTCTCCTGAGCAAAGTGAGCAGCGACTGATGGAATGGCAAAACAGTTATTCAGTAATTGTTCGATAACATCATTGTCGTTTGTGTATTTCAACGCAAGATTTTTCATTTCATTGTGGAGAAATTCTGCACTATAAATTTCTCTGCTGGGTCATACAAACTGATCATAATTTCCATCATCGGAACTTTGAAACAGCCAAAAAGATACAGGGTCACTCTTACTGATATTTTTGATAAAATCAAACATACAATCATTATAAAATTTAACTGTTCTGTATCATGGAAATATTGTTACGGCTGATGTCCATGCATGTGCGTTATGATCAATAACTGTTATCGGAGCTCCCCTTGATTAATATTTCAATTCATACAAAATCTCTCCAGTTAGTGTTTTCACTGTTATTGGAAATTTTAATTTCTTTCCCAGCTCAACAACGTCTTTGATAGATGCTCCAGTATCTTTAACTGTTTCTGCCCAATCGTTTATTTTTTTACGTCTCAGATCAGTTAAACCTTTTCCACGCATCGTGTTTGTAAAGTGTTCTGTAACTCTCTCAGCTACACAATTTAACATTGACGAAGTCAAGGATGATAGTTTCATTGGTTTGAGATCTTCAATGCTAGGTTTTTCATTCAGCAGATACAATGCATAAACAACTGAAGTTACAGGATACGCTCATTTGTAATATGGTTTGTCAATACCAGTCAATGTTCCTGGTTTGAAATTTTTATTCAACTTGATGATGCTACTGCCAACAGACAGGCGGACAGGGTCACATTTGTCACAGATAATCCAAGTGTCATCGTCTATCTGCACAATAAATTTTATTAGAATAAAATATCGCTGATCGTCAAGATTGTCAATAATTCTTCCTGTGCACGAATCATTCATTGTAGCATCCCATCATCAAGAATTATGAGGCATCTCGTGATGGTGTAATCAGGAAATGTCAATTAAAAAAACCAGTCCGGAATGTCATTAATACTGGTTATTGTATGTTCAATGCCAGGGGAAAAAATGTTATCTCTCTCAGAGATTCGTGTACGAGTGTTTGTACGATGTAATCGAAAAGGGTCTTGTGCTCGATCATATTAATTCAGATCCAGGGAATAACTCTATATGTAACTTGTGGGCTGTTACGCAGAGTCAGAATGTACAATTTGGAAATGCTGGGAGGTGTAAGAAATTTGGAAAGCGCGTGATTAAATCCATAAATGTAGAGACAGGTGAAGAAATAATATTTCCATCACTAAATGCAGCTGCTAATTATTTTGATATTGTCCCACCTTCAGTACAATATGTCATAGATAATATAAGAAAATCGGCATTTTCCAAGAAATTTGAACAAAAGATCACGTTTCAGTATACACATATGAATGGAGATAGCTCCGTCAAGCAAATCTCTCTCTGATAGAGTAATTAAGCAGTTGTCCCACTTGTTATTGTGTAATATTACTTACTGTAGTGATTATTTTTTTTTTCTGTCATCGTAACAGTTATATTCAGCAACTTAACTCTGTAGTCAGTGGATCAGTATAATTTATAACAGAAGGACATTTACACCTTTCTGATTCTCGTGGGTCGGTGGTTCTTCCCGGGGTTTTCCAGGGTTCTTCCTCCACCATTAATACTGGCCGCCATGTATAGCCTATCTTGTGCTGAAAAATGGCGTTAAACCCTATAACAACAACAACAACAACAACACCTTTCTGACTCTCCTGATAAATTCAGTTCATTTATATACATACAATCCAAGTAGGTTAGTTTTAATTCTTCAATGTAGCATTGTACATTCCAGGTAGATTATTTTTAGTCCTTCCAGGTACACAATAGACCTGCATGTATATTTAATACGTCGCTCAGTAGGTCACGCGACATCTGTTTACAAACGACATCTGGCAGATTTATTTTAGATCCACACTACAGTTTATTTAGCATACTAATTTCTGAAATGTGTGTGATATTTATTTTAGATCCACACTGCAGTTTCAGTGCAGGTAACTTCATAATAATTTCTGAAACATATAATTGCAAGAATCAGAAAGTGGCGCAGTGTTATAGCGTTGGATTATCATACTGAGGCCTCGGGTTCGATTCCCGTGACAGACGTATTGTCGACGGTGGGCGTTATGTTGCCAATTTTTCTTAAAGTGGGGGGTTCCAAAACCCCAAGGAATTTCATGTACACTTCCTCACCACGTCAAACACATGGTGGGTGTTGTTTTTCACTCACCCCGGGGTTTGATATTGGGGGGGGGGAGTGTACATGAAATTAAAAAACCTAGACAACTCTCTGAATTTCTAAAATTTCGTTTCGTACATTTAGGAATTTGCCAGGGAGCGTGTCTATGAAAACTGGAACCCCTCAAAAATAAACAGCAGAGTGATGTAAGCTCTTAACCTTGTGACCTCACTGAAGGGTATCCCACACAAGGACATTCAGAAAGAATGTCGCCAGAATGAAAAAGTCTCATGGGGTGCCTGTAGGCTATAAGAAAGGCCTTTACAAAAAACTAGGGTCATCAATGGAAGGACCAAAAAAACTAGGACCTCATGCTTTACTGGCAATGAAGGGACCCCTGTGGAATGGTTGCTGCTGTTTATTTTTATACTGATTCCGATTTTTATTTCTTATATTCAGAAATAATTTTATTATTAATATTTTTATATTCAAAAATATTTTAAATATTTTTTATTATTCTGATTCAGAAATATTTTAAATATTTTTTATTTTTCTGATTCAGAAATATTTTTATTCTGATTTAGATTTTTATTTTTATATTCAGAAATATTTTTATTTTTATATTCAGAAATATTTTTATTCTGATACAGATTTTTATTTTTATTATTCTGATTTAGAAATATTTTTATTATTCTGATTTTTTATTCAGAAATATTTTTTTTTTTTTACATTCAGAAATATTTTTTAATCTGATTCAGAAATATTTTTATTCTGATTCATATTTATAGTTTTATATTCAGAAATATTTTTATTCTAATTCTGAAATATTATTATTAATATTCTTATTTTTGTTATCTTTATTCTGATTCAGATTTTATTTTTATTTTTATATTCAGAAATATTTTTATTTTTATTTTTATATTCAGAAATATATTTTTATTCTGATTCAGAATATTTTTTTTTATTTTAAATAAATATTTATTATATAATGAATTAAGAAAATATCAATGCTGTTATTTCTGTGATTGAAAAATTACAACATGATGATATAAAATTGCCCGATGAACTTAATCCTAAGAAAATTATTTGTGATTTTGAATCATTAGAACAACAAAGACTCAAAAACAGATATACATTACCAGCTAATTATAAATTCATAAAGTTGATTCAACAATTAATGATGCAATCCTTGGCAACAGTTACAGATACTCAGGTTAAAAAATTTGTTTCACTCGCACACTCAATCAAAAAAATTAGGTCAGAATTATCTCACGAATACGAAACAAAAAGAATTGTGAATGCTCGTATAAGACAGTTGAGGGAGATTATGTCTGCTTGTAATGTCAGTGATGATTATGAAAGTGAAAGTGATGTCACCAGTGACTGTAGCGACTGTGGTACCAGCTAAACAGGAATAACTTCTGAATACAGTAAAAAAAATATTATTTTTATTCAGATTCTATTCAGTCAGAATCAGATTTATTTTATTCTGATAATATTTATTCAGAATCAGATTATTTCATTCTGATAATAATATTTATTCAGAATCAGATTTATTTTATTCTGATAATATTTATTCAGAATTATATTATAATATTTATTCAGAATCAGATTATAATAATAATATTTATTTTTTATTCTGATAATAATATTTATTTAGAATCAGATTATAATATTTATTCAGAATCAGATTTATTTTTATTCTGATAATAATATTTACTCAGAATCAGATTATAATATTTACTCAGAATCAGATTTATTTTTATTCCGATAATAATATTTACTCAAAATCAGATTATAATATTTATTCAGAATCAGATTATAATATTTATTCAGAATTAGATAATAATAATAATAATAATATTTATTTTTTATTTCTGATAATAATATTTACTCAGATTTATTCAGATAATTTATTTGACATTTTTTTTTGTTTTTGTTCTACGATCTCACATACAGATTAATATTTAATAATTCATTCCTCAAATCCAGAAGGTGTCTCGTCTGGTAAGTTTAAAATGTATCCTTGATAATAGCGGATTAAGTACATGCAGATAAACAGGACTGATTGGTTCTGATACAATTAAATATCCTGGTGGAACTTGAGGGGTAAATGAGTATAAGACGTATCCTTGTTGAGCTTGGTTAGATCTTTCAAGATCTACTTGATAGCTGCCATCAATTACGTCACATATTAGATTGACTGCGATCGTCGATGTGATATTTACAATACCAGGTGAGATATGACGACCTCCACCGTAGAAATCATTGTTGTGTTCGAGAATAACCGCTGGTGGTGCTATTTTTCTCCATGATTCAAGTACTTTTGGAAAATATTCATCGATAAGATCATTAACTGAATTTCTCAGTTCGTCGGTTTTAAGTTCCGGTATTAGGAATGTTGGTAATTGCTCTTCGGTTATCGCAAGTGTGTTCATGAAATATAATTTATAAGTTGGAGGAAGGATATTCGTTTTTTCGATGACAATCCGATTGTAAAATTCTAGGTCTGATCTAACTTGGTTTAGATGTTGCATAGTTTTAGTGAGTTGCCGTCTTACATCGTCATTGTAGTGTGTGATAATACTAGAAAATAAATTTCTTAATTCACCGAGCACATAAGAGTATTCAGATTTAACTATGTGGGAAACTTTATTAATATCTCCTTTGTCAAATATTGTTCCATTAATAAAATTAAATGTTAACATGGGAAGCTTTGTACCATCAGATGCAGTAAATTAATTTTCTTCCCCATAAGGAGCAAGATTCCATGGGAATAGATTTCTATATCCTGGAATCTTTACAAATCTTTTTTCTGTCGTGAAAAATTCTTATCGTTTTGGTTCTGGTGGACCTTGATAATCCGACGCAATATCAGGCCAACCTAACACAGTTCTGATCGAACTTTGATAAATATTTACAGCATAATCTGGAGAATATACTTCAATCGCCACATATAATGTTGGTTCGTGAACAGTAATGGCCATCTTGGATTCTTCTCCTGTGATAGATTTAATTTTGCGTTGGAACTCATCATTGATTTGTTCTGTTTGATAACTGCCCATAGGTATACCTACAACTTGCCAATCTGGAGTTCCATCTGGTTTATTTTTATTTGCAAATACCAACAAATTGTTTGGTTGTAACCAACCGAATGATTTTGATCTGATATTTGGCCAACTATAATAAACTCGTAATTGTGTTAACGCTATTTCGCTGGCCGGAATTGCAGTTGGAAAAACTACATTAAACTCAGGATTGGTTGAACTCACTGAAATCATTATTGTCCTTAGCGGTGCTGTATTAATGACGATTTGTTGCAGTAGTTCATTTGAAGACGATATCATTATTATTATTATTATTATTATTATTATTATTATTATTATTTTAAATCAGGAATACTGATTTGATCTTGCTCCATTATTTTTTCGTCAAATACTTCATTGTAAATTTTTATTATCATTGTGAACTCCTCATCAGATATTTTACCATCACTGATATACGACGAGAGATACGATGATAGTTTACAATATGCCGACATCGCCGTGTATAGTTTTATTGTATACTCGTGTAATTTTGTGTTTGTGCATGTAGCTATCTTCCTCGCAATAATACTGAGAATACCTGCGATAGTTGTTGAAGTCGAAACGATGATTGTTATAATGGGTGGTGTGATCATTGTTATTGTTGATATCAATATGTCAGTGGACTCGATAATGGCAGAAACTGAATACACAACTACGTCAACGACAACCACTCGTCTGCAATATTTTTTCACTTCTGCGCTGTACTTGTCAACGATATTTTTCAGTTTAGTTTGCCATGTACATACTTGATTGTATCTTTACTCCTGAACGTCGATCATTATATTTTTATTAAGTAATTAATTGAGGTGTTTCAGCAACAAATTCCAGACACCACCAGTAAGACGCTGCGGTTAATTTTTTATCAGATGGTTCCAGTATAAATATTTCTTCGGCATCTTTATTTAACACAACAGACACAGTTCCAGAAAGATCATCGGTTGAATGATGCCATGGATACATGGTAAATATCCAAAATTTTGCAGAGCTGAACACGCAGAGCCTGTACACACCAGTGGTACCGCGGTATGTCTGATAGTGGTTTTTTGCTGTGACCATGTTGATGATCCTGATGATACTGTGTATACCACGCTGATGATCAGCCTGTGAGGAATTTTAATCAGATTAGTTTTTTAAACGATATCAGGAATTCCACTGACAATATCGTCGAGTCTTTTGTTAATTTCGGAGAGTTTCATGTCAACAACCGCTGAACTTTCAAAAAATTCAAAAAAATTCATTAATGGCTCTGTTTATGTTTCTATGAAAATTTAGAAACATTTCAGTTCTAAATGCAATCATTCCATCATTGATTGTCATCAACGGGATGTTGCTATCGTCGACATATTTCTTCATTGCGGCATCGAAATCTGATTCTGGTGTTCTGAGATTATTAATTCCATTGTTGTTCATGTTGAGAAATGCACGCATCATACGTCCATTAACTGTTTTCTTAGTTCACTCTGCTATTTTTCCAGTTGCTTCAGTGGTTTTCTCCAACATGGGAAGAAGACCTTTAGTAATCTTTGTAATAGGTTTAAATAATTCTTCTGCACCTTCTGCAAATCCTTCTTTAAACTCCTGATGCGCTTATAGTTGCTGTTTGACAGAATCATGGACAGGGAAATATTTCTTAATTGCCTCTAGTCGCTCTCGAGCTAATCTAGCTGTATGAGATTCCATTATTGATATAACGATGATTTAATTTGCAGCAGCAGGGAGGCTGCGACCAAAAGTAGGTTGTCCAGGTGAGTAAACAAACACGCATGGAATGAAGGTCAAAAATGAAGTAACCCAATTGGTGGGGGTTTTCATCGTTGTTGAATATTGAGACCATAATTTTGTTTTAATAAGTAACAATCTAAGCAAATAGTCTGTTCAGCCTCCCTGCTGCTATATGCTTTCATCAAAATGGACAAGAAGTGACCCAAACCTATTGAATTCTGAATTGGTTTTCTTTTGAATGTAAATAATAAATAACCTGTAAAAAGCATGTGTCCTGGACTTGACTACTATCCAATGAAAACTGAGTCAACACTTAAATCTAAATGTTAACCTAAATCTAAAATGCAGCAGTCTGATTGGATGAAAATTAACTTAAAACTTAGTCATACAAATGCTTTTAAAGTGTATGATGCACCCATTAGTTAATACTAATGTATTGCATTCTTAAGTCCTCCAAGTGTCCTTATGTGCAGCATGCAAATTTTCTGTATCAATGGCACAGCCAGAAATATCCTTCAGTATTGTTGTGGTGGTGGGGGAGGAAGAGACATAAGTATGCAAGGGGTCTGTGAGATGGAACATCCTGTTAGGGGCCTAGGAGGCAAACCCCCTGGAAGTTCCTGCATTTGAAGCACTTGGCATAATTTCAACCATCTAACTTTTAAAAAAATGTACTCTAGGCAACATTCTGGTTGTTTGTGCTCATCATCAGAGGGGCAAATTCCATTCTGCTCATGATCAAAAAAATTGTAGAATTCCTGAGCTGTTTTTGTTTTACAGCAAGTCACCCTTCTTAGTTGATAGTTTGCATTAAAGGTGATACAAGTCAAAAATCAATTTGAGAGTACATACACATAAATCATAATGGAATTACTCTAAAATACTTTCTAGTTTAAAAGGTCTAGCTATTGCAATCTGTGATGCAAATAGGCAATGGCCATAAGCAATTTTTGCATAGATCTGTTCAATACGCCTACAGTCATGTCTTTTCATTACCATGGTATTTTTTATACAGCCATGTCTTTTCATTACCATGGTATTTATACAGCCATGTCTTTTCATTACGGGTAACCATGGTATTTTTTTTTTTATACAGCCATGTCTTTTCATTACCATGGTATTTTTTTTATACAGCCATGTCTTTTCATTACCATGGTATTTATACAGCCAGGTCTTTTCATTACCATGGTATTTATACAGCCAGGTCTTTTCATTACCATGGTATTTCTTTTATACAGTCATGTCTTTTCATTACCATTATTTTTTTATACAGCCTTATCTTTCATTACCATTTTTTTTATACAGCCATAGTTTAATCATTACCATGGTAATTTTTATACAGCCATGTCTTTCATTACCATATTTTTTATACAGCCATGTCTTTTCATTACCATGGTATTTTTTATACAGCCATATCTTTTCGTTACCATGATATTTTTATACAGCCATATCTTTTCATAACTGATATTTTTATACAAAGAAAATTGCATTAGGCTAGGATGACATATAGAACTTATATAAGTCTAAATCAAAATACAACATTGCTTCCATGATACAACCAAATTTGCCAGCCTAATAAATTCAGTAAACAAAGTAGAAGGTGGATTTCTAATAGGAGAAGGATAAATATATCCCCAAAATTGTTGCGTAAGTGACAAGGGCAGATTATCATCAAGCAAAGGTTTAACAGCAGGGTATGTTGCATAGCAAAAACTACCTAGGTGGTGAGGCTATATTGTATGTTGCATAGCAAAAACTACCTAGGTGGTGGGGCTTCAGCGCTACTGGGTATGTTGCATAGCAAAAACTACCTAGGTAGTGGGGCTTCACCGCTACAGGGTATGTTGCATAACAAATACTACTTAGGTGGTGGGGCTACATCAATACAGGGTATGTTGCATAGCAAAAACTACCTAGGTGGTGGGACTACATCAATGCAGGGTATGTTGCATAGCATAAACTACCTAGGTGGTGGGGCTACATCACTACAGGGTATGTTGCACAGCAAAAACTATCTAGGTGGTGGGGCTACATCAATACAGGGTATGTTGCATAGCAAAAACTACCTAGGTGGTGGGGCTACATCAATACAGGGTATGTTGCATAGCAAAAACTACCTAAGTGGTGGGGCTACATCACTACAGGGTATGTTACATAGCAAAAACTATCTAGGTGGTGGTGCTTCATCAATACAGGGTATGTTGCATAGCAAAAACTACCTATGTGGTGGGGCTACATCACTACAGGGTCTAAAAACTAGATTTGTACACACATATGCCTTCACTTCAGACAAAAATATTAAGTCCAAAAGCTGGTAAAGCTTGCAAAAAGAATTTGAATAGCACACAATCTAATCAAATAACCTACCATGTATGCTTGTTAATAAGTCTAATCAAAATTACCATCCATGTACATAGCTGCCAACCCCTGAGTACAAAAATACTGACTGCTTACTACAAAAGTGCTGATCTTCAGGAACAAATACTGACTTTTTAAATTGTAATGCATATGTAACTCTTTACAATATCTACAACCATCAGTAAAGTAGGACAATAACTTAATTATTTAATGTCAAAGATGCAAGTGTTGCATTCTTGCACCTTCTGAATGAGCAACCTGTTCCATTCGGGTGTCCATTTAGAAGGTGTAATAGTGCAACACACACTCAACACAGGCTGTTTACAGGAGCCTTTTCCACACTTTTTTTTTATAACCATTATCGATTCCAATCTACAATCTTTCACTGGTGATCTGAATTCTATGTGATTTTCTTACTGAACTGTTTTCATTCTAGCACACAAGTAATCCTTTACAATTTTACTGTCTGGAAAACATGTGCAAAATAAATCACCAGCACCACTAATAACTGAAATAGGGAGATTCACTTCTAAAAGAAATTTAATAAACCGAATTTCAATCGAATTACATCAAGGTTCTCTCTGGTATTTATATACGTCATAAGTTGAGGCTGAGTTGCTGATGTTTATTAGCTTTTTCATGCTCTTGTATGTCATGGGCACCTCCATGCCCAATTGTGAAATCACATCACACAATTTGCAAAATGTAAAGTTTTCTCCTTTACTGCCTGGTTTCACAAATCTAATCAAGACAGCACAATTGTCTTCCCAGTTCTGTTTTCTTCTCTTTCCTGGAGAAAATTCTGAATAGTCTGTCTGCTTTCCTTTTTGACATGATTAGAAGCTGAATATTATGAAGATGAGATACAGTAATAGTGGCAACTGTTTGTGTAATCCAATATGGCAGTTAAAGATAGGCATGGTAGCCTTGATTTCGGATGAACTAATCATATTTTGGAACTCTATTCCTATATACATGCGATACATTTCTATCCGAATGGAACCGAGTGCCCGTTCTAAACAGAAAATTTCAAGGCAATTTTTAATTATTTTTTTGAATATTAAAAAACATTTTTAGGAAGAAAAACGTACATTTGTATTCAGGTCCAAAATACGTGACAAATACGGGAAAAACAGGACACTTGGCAGCTATGCTTGCTAATAAGTGTACCAGATCACCTACCATGTATTCTTGCTAATAAGTCTAATCAGAAAACTACCATGTATGCTTGCTAATAAATCTAATTACCAATCATGTATGCTTGCTAATACGTCTAATCAAATTACCTAACATAAATACATGCTAATAAGTCTAACCAGGTTAGCTACCATGTATGCTTGCTAACAAGTCTACCAGATTACATACCATGTATGCTTGCTAATAAGTTGAGTCGAACTGCAAACTGTACAGACCCTACTCTGCTGCTGCATAATGCAGACCTAGCTATAAGCAGACCACTGAAAAATGCAGACCTAGGTATATGCAGACCATTGAATAATGCAGACCTAGGTATATGCAGACCATTGAATAATGCAGACCTAGGTATATGCAGACCATTGAATAATGCAGACCTAGGTATATGCAGCTTGTTAGGAAATATATGTGGAATGCAAAGACCCTCAGATCAGGGTCTGTATTGTTGTAGTTGGACTCAACTTACAAGTGAATGTGGATGTACACATAAACATGTATATCAAAGCTTATCTGTGTACCTCATAGTTCTTGTGCAGCTAGGGTTATGTTCACCCATTGTTCCCCAGAGATTCTATACATATCTGGGTTATTTCTGAATGCACCCATAGAAATATTTCCAAGAAATTTTCATTCAGCAGTAAGCTCATTTGCATAAAAATATTTTGATTGGCTATTTCATGTGTGTATATGCAGATGGCTAAAAATCGGGTTTCTTTTTTTGCACACTGAATCCATGATTTTCATCTCCGTTTTACTCCCAATCGCAAACTACCATACCTTTGTAAAGGTTCATTTGTCCATGTGCTGTTCACACTGGTCTGTTTTCAATCTAAGGTCAAAAGAGTCTAAAGTCCATACAAAAATTCCAGTTCTGAAACTGATAAATTCTGTCCTAAAGGAAAAATAAATAGGTCTCAAAATATAATTTTTTGGCTGCATTTTTTAATATAAGCATAAATTCTACATTGCTTGGTTTCACTGTAGAGCTACATCTTTCTCCTTTTCTGTATTACCACCCACTCTGGTGTATTGTAAATGATATTGATGTTAGAGTCTAGAAGTAGGGTACAACCTCTTTACACATAAATGTGGCGTGCAGGTTTGGTGAGTTAAGGGGCAATTTGTACACTGAAAATGAAAGGTTTTCCTTCGTTTTTCTCTATGCAAGCATGAAGGCAAATCCTCTAATTTATCACTACACACATCTTAAGGGACACTGAACATACACATACCTAAAGGACAGATGCTCATACACATACCTAAAGGACAGATTCCAATACACATACTTAAAGGACATATGCTCATACACAGTTTTAAAGGGCAGATGCTCATATATGTACCAAAAGGGCACATATTCATACTCATACCTAAAGAGCAGCTGGCAGATACTCATACACATACCTAAAGGGTCGATGCTCATACACATACCTAAATGGTCGATGCTCATACACATACCTAAAGGGCAGCTGCTCATACACATATCCAAAGGGCAGATGCTCCAACACACACATAAATGGCAGATGCTCATACAAACACCTAAGGGGCAGATGCTCATACACATATGTAAGGGGAGGATACTCATACATATAAATAAACACCTGGCAAGGCTGAATTAAAAATTGTTGGCTTTTGAGAGACTTGTTGCTTTGAAATTGTCCAAAGAAACTCTTGTAATACAGTTATCAAAAAGATGGTGGAGCTGCTCTTGTGGTAACCAAAAAGTGTGATAATTAAAATAAAGAGTCTTAGAGCAAAGCCTGGTGTTTTTCTTTGAGTTTGTCATGTTTTTACAATTATTGGGTTTCATACATATACAAAAAAAGACACATAGCTTCAATCATCTTCTAACTTCCTCTTTCTTTCTTTTCACAAATCTCCAGACCTACCAACCCTTACGAGGTTATTTTTCTGTAAGATTGACCAGTTTTCAGTAAGGTGAAACAAAATATCAACAACTGCTATCACAAAGCTGGAAAATGTAATTAAAAGTTCGACGCAGCAACAATAAACATTATGTTCAACTGAAAAGTTTGTAAGTTAAGCATAGACTTTTATTTACCACTAGTACAGTTGTACAAACTTTAGTTCCAAATCCTATGCAAGTCAATGGCTTGTTGCTATCTCTCAACCTGACGTAATTCTTGGAAATTCTTTTTCCATTTCACATGATGATGACAATCATATTTCCCACCACGAGACATTCTCAAATTGGCACGTGATGTCCAATAAACGTTATTGTGTCCTTTCCAGCTTTTATTCGCAAGAATCTGAATACACCATTTTATTCTTCTGTGTTGATTATTAACACTTTTCTAGAAGCTTATTTTCCTTTCGTCTTAAACATGCATGGCCTTCTGGATGCCATTTTTAAAATTTTTTTATAATCAACACTTTGATCATGCAGATGCTTGCAATGAACAAATAGGTGCAGTTTAAAGCATCTGGGGTGCTGCTGTAAAGTTAGTCTAGTTCCCTGACTAATTTCACTAATTCTAATATGAAACCTTGATCCAAATCAAACACAGATGAACCAATTATCTGGATTTTTTGGCAACGATCATTTTTCCATAGTATCTGCTTGTATGCCGTAAGTCCGTATTTTAATGGTAATTTTTGTAAGACAGCAAAATCGTAAGGGTTGGCAGGTCTGAATCTCTGATCAATCTGCCAATTCATGGCTTATTCATCAAAGAGGTGATGCGGACTATGATTCAAACCAATAGACTTTCAAATTAACAAGAAGCCCCTATATCCAATTTTCAAAACTGGATGGAAGCTCCATGTAATAAAGCTAATGAACTTCTTGGGATACACTAATGGATAGATAGGACCACTTAAGATGCCTTCAAATCAAGTGTTCATAATAACATTATTCAGCAGTCCATTTTGAACTCAGAACATTTGACTGGCTGACTGTTAGTGACTTTGCAATTCATCTTTATTTTGTATTACAATAAACATACCAACCTGTGCATAGGCTAGGAGTTTTTCTGTTCCTTCTGGATCCTTGTTCCAAAGCAGGTTCTCACACATTTCTAGCAGTGGCTTGGGAATGTCATCGTACACTGGAAGACACCCAGCATTCACAATGCCCATGTCCATTCCACTCTGAAATATTACAATTAACTGGAATTTCTGTTTGTAAAAGTGTACTACCCCACTGTCATAACAGTGCCAATTAAATGCAGAATCCTGACTGAAATGTAAAAGCCTAAGTCAAATGGGGCCATAATTTGTGATGAAATTGGCAGTACAAGCACAAAAATCTTACAAGGTTATCTATGCACCATCAACATCAGAGTAAGAACAATTTCAATGCTTTCACCTGAAGGATTCAGTAGCTACACAACTTACAGGAAGCAGCTAATAATTTCTCGCTTCCATTAATTAAAGCAGGAGGAGCATGAACTGGTGATAAGGAAACTCTCATGTAGCTAAAGATAACTCTTAATGACTTCTTTATGGAATTGGAAATATGATGAGTAAAAGAGTTACAAAGGGCCCTGGAGAAAAAAAAAAACAACTTAAAGAAGGGCCATAACTCTTTCTAAAATAAAGTGAAAGAGTCAAATGCCTTAATAAGCACATCTGTATCAACTCTAATACAACTGACATGTCAAATTGTAGCAGAATTTGTCTAAACAATCCTGAGCCTTGATGGATATCTCACAGGAAACTTCCAATGTTAAGATTTAACATCAATCAACAAGGTCAATAATTCTGTCAAAAATTTTTTAGATGAAATTAGTCCTCTAAAATCAATACCACATCTAGCTGACAGTATTCACACAAAAAACTGAATGGTTTCTGACCTATACAGATTACAAGCAACTACCAATAGTGAAAATATGATACTGAACCACAAAGACCCATAACTCAGTAAAATAAGTGTAGAAGAAATTAATTCCCCAAAGATGTATCTACCTGTTAGAAACAGTATTTACACCAAACTCAATACAGATATCTTGAACGGTTCCTGAGCTATGCTGACAAATGGGCAGATATGGTGATTATTCTACTGACATATGGGCAGATATGGTGATTATTTTATGGACAAATAGATTGACAGAGAGGGTGATTATTATACTGATAGATGGGCAGAGATGGTGATTATTTTACTTACAGAATTTTGTACCTTTTTGTTCCTTCAATAATGGCTCAAGAAGAGCATGAATTATATATTTGTAAGCTGAACTAAAAAAGTAAACTAAACTATAAATTCTCTGACAGGACAGCAATGAGACTGGACAGTTCTGACTATTCAAAGGAATTGGCTGGTACTGACGGGGCAGCTAAGAGACTGGACAGTATTGACCATTTAAGGGAGCTGGCTATTACTGATGGGGCAGCTAAGAGATTGGACAGTGGTGACCATTTAAGGAGCTGGCTGGTACTGACGGGACAGCTTAGAGACTGAATAGTTTTGATCGTTTAAGACAGCTGGCTGGTATTGACAGAATAACTATGGGATTGTCCAGATTTGATCATTAAAGGGATCTTATTGGTACATTACTTGCAAAGCTATGAGACATCTCAATTGTGACCATTTAAGAGAGCTGCCTGGTACTGACAGGACAGATATAAGTGTGTGTGATTTGGATTTTTAACGTAGCTTTAAACAATTTTCAGTCATATCGCTACAATGTCTGCAGTGTGGCAGTTTATTATGATTTCCAGCACTGGGGCATCATGCTGCAGACATGTAGCATCATGTCCCACCCAGTCACATTATCCTGACACCAGGCCGACCAGTCCTAACACTAGCCTCTTAATGCTGAGCACCTAGTGAGGCAGCCATTAGTACTAATTTTATGAGTCTTTGGTACGACTTGACCTCCAACATCTGAGGCAGAAGCTCTAACCACCAGACCACCTGAGCAGTCAAAAGAAATAAGACTGGACAAGCTGGCTGGTACTACTAACATAATAACTTAGGGACTTGAAAGTTTTGATCACTGAAAGGAGTTGGCTGGTACAGAATAGTTAAGGGACTGGACAGTTTTGATCATTCAAAGGAGTTGGCTGGTACTGAATAGCAAAGGGACTGGACAGTTTTGATCATTCAAAGGAGCTGGCTGGTACTGAATAGCAAAGGGACTGGACAGTTTTGATCATTCAAAGGAGCTGGCTGGTACTGAATAGTTAAGGGACTGGACAGTTTTGATCATTCAAAGGAGTTGGCTGGTACTGAATAGCTAAGGGACTGGACAGTTTTGATCATTGAAAGGAGTTGGCTGGTACTGAATAGTTAAGGGACTGGACAGTTTTGATCATTGAAAGGAAGTTGGCTGGTACTGATTAGCTAAGGGACTGGATGGTTTTGATTATTGAAAGGAAGTTGGCTGGTAATGAAAGGAAGTTGGCTGGTAATGAATAGCTAAGAGACTTGAAAGTTTTGATCATTGAAAGGAGTTGGCTGGTACTGAATAGTTAAGGGACTGGACAGTTTGATCATTCAAAGGAGTTGGCTGGTACTGACTAGTTAAGGGACTGGACAGTCTGATCATTGAAAGGAAGTTGGCTGGTACTGAATAGTTAAGGGACTGGACATCATTGAAAGGAGTTGGCTGGTACTGAATAGTTAAGGGACTGGACAGTTTTGATCATTCAAAGGAGTTGGCTGGTACTGAATAGCTAAGGGACTGGACAGTTTGATCATTGAAAGGAGTTGGCTGGTACTGAATAGTTAAGGGACTGGACAGTTTTGATCATTCAAAGGAGTTGGCTGGTACCGAATAGCTAAGGGACTGGACAGTTTGATCATTCAAAGGAGTTGGCTGGTATTAATAGAACATCTAAGAAGTTGGACAGTTCTGATCATTCAAAGGAGAGGACAGCTAAGAAGCTGGACAGTTATGACTGCTCTTGGAAGCTGGCTGGCACTGTCAGGAGAGCTAAGGGACTGGACAGTTTTGATTATTCAAGGGAGCTGGTTAGTACTGACAAGACAGCCAAGAGACTGGACAATTCTGACCATTCAAGGGAGCTGGCTGGTATTTGCAGGAGAACTAAGACACTGGACAGTTTTGATTATTCAAGGGAGTTGACTGATACTGGCAGAACAGCCAAGACAAGGGACAGTTTTGACAATTCAAGTGATTTGGCTGGTACTGATAGAATAGCTAATAGTCTGGACAGTACTAAATGATCAAGTGAGTTGGCTGGTAAAGAGAAGTAAAATAATAATAATAATAATAACTTTATAGAAAATGGCAAGTCCCTCTGAAGAAAGAATACCAATCTGCATCATACAAAAGCTAACAGTAACAGTAATTACTGTTTATTTTAATTAGAAATTATTTTAATATGTCTTTAGTAGCATAAATATTAAATTCTATTATGATCTATCAATGACATCTAGCCAATTTTACATGTAAAATAGCAACAGAAACAAACCCGGCTAGATATAGAGTTGGATGTTGGGATAGATAACTAACCTGGCTAAATATGGAAGTGGATGTTGGGATAGGTAACTAACCTGGCTAAATATGGAAGTGGATGTTGGGATAGGTAACTAACCTGGCTAAATATGGAAGTGGATGTTGGGATAGGTAACTAACCTGGCTAAATATGGAGGTGGATGTTCAGATAGGTAACTAACCTGGCCAGATATGGAAGTGCAAGTTCAGAAAGGTGACTAACCTGGCTACACAAGGACAAGCTGGCTGGTACTACTAACATAACAATAGGAGGTGGATTTTGGGAAAGGTGACTGAACTGGCTAGATATATTAGTGGAAGTTGAGATAGGTGACTGACCTGGATAGATATGGAGGTGAAAGTTAAAGTAGGTGACTGACCTATACAGATATAGAGGTGGAAGTTAAAACAGGTGACTGACCTGACTAGATATTGAGGTGGATGTTGAGATAGGTGACTGACCTGGCTAGACATGGAGGTGGATGTTGAGATAGGTGTCTGACCTGGCTAGATATTGAGGTGGATGTTGAGATAGGTGACTGACCTGGCTAGACATGGAGGCGGATGTTGAGATAGATAAGATAGATAACTAACCTGGCCAGGTAGAGAGTGGAAGTTCACCTAGGTGACTAACCTGGCCAGGTAGAGAGTGGAAGTTCACCTAGGTGACTAACCTGGCCAGGTAGAGAGTGGAAGTTCACCTAGGTGACTAACCTGGCCAGGTAGAGAGTGAAAGTTCACCTAGGTGACTAACCTGGGCAGGTAGAGAGTGGAAAGTTCACTTAGGTGACTAACCTGGCTAGACAAGGAGGTGGATGTTAGGATAGGTGAATGACCTGGCTAAATATGGAGGTGGATGTTGAGATAGGTGACTCACCTGGCCAGATATAGAGGTGGATGTTGAAATAGGTGACTGGCATGGAAGGTGGGTCTGTATATTGTGCAGTTGATATCTTTGCAATGCAAAACTGTTAAGCTTTTATCTTTGATGATTCCATGATTGTTTGGTTAAATTTCATATTGCTGTTCATAAGATATTATCCTTTTTAATATTTATTTATTATAAAACCTTAATTGCTTTTTATTGTTTAGGAAGGCTGATGTATCATGAATATAGACATAGATGACAACCTTAAAATAACCAGGTACACAGTATGCAACATTCTACATAGTGATGTGTCAGAGATTTTTTTGTTGATGTTTTTGTTGGTTTTAATGGCAGTTATAACACATTATTGGCTATCTCATGCCAAGGATATGGAAGTTTCTTTCCCAAGGACACATCTGTCCTGGATGGGTATTGAACCAACTATCATTTTAATACAAGTCTGATGCTCTAACAACTTAGCTACAGTGGTACCTAATTGTGCAATAGGAGGATCAACATTACATGACATATCACCATTTACCTTGATTGCATGGTAGAGAAAGACACTGTGCATGGCCTCTCTGATTGCATCCATTCCTCTGAAGGAGAAGGAGAAATTGGAAACACCACCGCTCACTCGGGCACCTGGCAAATGCTTCTGAAATTTCATAAATACAAGTTATTGTAAATCAGAAAATATCGAAGATCCTGAAATATCAGAAAATGTCCTAAAATCTGAGATAAGAAAGCCATGGGATGCCAAAACCTAACCCTAATGCTAAATAATCACTTTGTTATACAATAAAACCTGATTTGAGCAACTTCTGCTACAAGTGACCACCTGTCAATTAAAACCAAAATCATTTGGCATGTATCAACTTTATTATATAAACGCACTGGGGTGAGTGACCACCTGCTCAACATAAGCAACCATGATTTTGTTGCAAAATATATGTTTCAACACAGCTATGAACAACCATATCGAAAAATCAGAACCATATCACAAAATCTGAAAAACCGTAGCATAAAATCAGAACAACCATATCACAAAATCAGAACAAACAGATAAAAAAATCAGAACAATCATATCATGATATCAGAACAACCAAATCACTACAACCATATTGCAAAATCCGATATGTAAACACAACTGCTGAGCAGAGTCTGCACACTAATGCAGATTGTTTCAAACCAAGATGCACAAAAAATGTAGAAAATGCTGAATCTGGTTAATGGTTTAGTACAAAACTTACAGTTGTTGTTCAAAATTATAAATAAGACTTAAATACGTGTCATACAGCACCGCTGTAATATCCTAATCTCTTAATCCCTATCAGGATTAACCAGGATTTGCAATCATGGGCACACTGTCAGCTCAAATGCTTGTATTGTTTATCTGTTGTAAAAGTCTGAAAAATGCCTATGTGATGAGAGAGTTTCTCCCTGTGTTTTTACTGTAGAATGGTGGGTACTGTATTTGTCTGTGGGGTTACAATACACAATAACCAAAGCAAATAGTCTTTGTCTTTTTCTCTTAACAAGTTATTTGAGTTGTATGGATGAGTTAATTCTATAGGTCTTTATCATAACAAGTTATCTGAGTTGTATGTACGAGTTAATTCTATAGGTCTTTATCATAACAAGTTATCTGAGTTGTATGGATGAGTTAATTCTATAGGTCTTTATCATAACAAGTTATTTGAGTTGTATGGATGAGTTAATTCTATAGGTCTTTATCATAACAAGTTATTTGAGTTGTATGGACGAGTTAATTCTATAGGTCTTTATCATTTGTTGCTTTACAAATGCCTCACCGAAGTTACTGTTCTTAAAACCCACACACAAATATGCAAGGCTCAAAATCTGCACCAGTCTGCTAGCCTGAGGCTAGTAAATTTCCAGTTAGACTAGTAGTTTCAGAATTTAAGTCAGATGGCTTGTAAAGTTTCATTTGTCAGTAGTCAGAATTTGTGTGAAGGACTAGTGAAGATTCAGCAGGACAAGTACATGTTTTGATCTACTAGTCCTTCTGGCTGCAGAGGAAGTAATGTTAAATTCTAACCCTGGACCAAATGTGTCAGGGTCAGAAATATGTTCAACCTGGCACATCTGTTACACTCTATTATTCACAGAGCTGATCCATTTATTATCGATGTCATGGATGACTTAGGTTTGGGCTTTTTGCCCTAAACAAATTTATTGAGTAGATGTCATCAAAGCTAACTTTGCAATTTATCGGCAGGATAAGTAAGTGTTGCTTTATAGTTGACAATGTCATTTATATGCCAAATGACTACACGCAATATTCAAATAAATATGATAATGTTTATGATCAATGTATTTTTATTCCCAAACAATTTTTTTATTATTTTTATATGAATGCATGCAATATTTTAATAAGAACTTTGTATAAAGAAGAAAACATAGATACAGTAATTATGGGTTTTCATTCTTAAACCAAGCTGGTCTCGCAAGACAGATTCTACTCTCTCATATTTTTTGAAGCTGAAATATTATCAAATTACAAAGCAGAGGGGCCATGTGATGCTCTTCATAATATCCTACATTTTCTTTTAGTTTTGCTATAAACAGATTTTGCTGTATAGTAAACTCTGCAAAAACTATGTTATAAGAACAATTTTAAGTAAATTGGTGGCACATCAAAAGAAATTCTTTAAACCCCCAATGTTGCCATTACATGGAAAAACAGATATATTCCAAATCATTTGAAAAATACTGAATCTTGAAAGATATTGGTCCTAGCCATCGCTGGGTTCCATTAAAACCATATAATATCAACATTTAATCACATTACAATCAATGTAATTTCTCCCTCGAACTGAAAAACCTGTCCATCTTTCACATGTGTATGAATTGTTTCAATGTTCATCGGTGACATCCGTGGTTGAAACAATTTCAGTCTAAAGCTGAACACAAGTTTTGATGACATTACCATTGCAAACATAAGCTAACACCACACTATGATGGACTGACTTCAGCCCACATTCGCCCTTCAAAGTATTCCAGCATCCTAGACGATTACTGATATTCACCACAAGTCTTATTTTTATCTAATACATGCTTTTATGTCACAGATCAGCTTAAAAAAAGCAGGCCTCCCTGCTTTTGTGTTCCATGTGCAAATGTTGTTGTTATTAATCATTAACGGAATTTGTTGACTCTATCATATTACCACTTCTGGAGCACTGCCAAAAAAGAATGGAATTACGAGTGACTTTGTTGTCTGAATTAAGGGGTGGCACCTCTTAATTCTAAACTAAATATATGAACATTGTTTAAACCGAACATCTTATGTCAAAGAACAGCTTATGTTAGATAGCTATTTTAACAAAACACATTTCCTTCCTTAAAAACTTGAGTTTAACTGGAAGAATGGTGAAATTTAAAATAAACAGCAGTAGTGGAGCTTTAAAAATATTTCATGTCTATTTTAGACATCAAGACAAAAATCTCTGATTTACATCTTTTTTGGACAGTTTTACATGGAGATAATGTAACAACACAATCAGAATTGGCAGACTATAAAAGTATGCAGTAGAAAATACCTCCATGCATGATAAAGCCAATACATACAAAACAATAAAAAATCTGTAAATTTATTGTCTTGCCTCCTACAGAGTTGCTGTGGCTAATTTAACACACTATAAAAACAATTCTATGACCCTGACTTCTGACCTTTCAAGCAGCCCATTAGCAGAGCTATTTTCATCTCCTCTGTAACACTGTTGTGCCGAATCCGACAAAATTCCATGCTAGGAAACAGAAGACATACCCCTTTCATAAAGCTCACACAAACCAAACCCAAAAGCTAAACAATTTATATCATGACTCTGACCAAGGACCTCTGAATTCATCATCCACATGGATGATCCATGTATACAGGTAAGTTGTGATTCTAACACCTATCTATGGACAGTATTTCTTCTATTCTTTTGTTTCTTTTATATACTTTGACCATTTAATAGTGACTGTCTCGGAATAAGGCAAGAAAATAATTTGGTATGCCTTAAAACAATTTGGCTTATTAACTTCACAGATGCATACAGCATTACCTAGGGTGGTTAATTTTTTTGTTTTGTATGACTGAACAATACATGCATCTCATCGTAGGTCGCTCGTGGCAAGATACTCGTATAGCACGGTATGCACGGGTGCCTTACCTCTGGTCATGTTCATTTTTTTTTCTCATGCATTTATAGGAGGCTTATTGTTCTATACGATACAGCGATCATCTGGATCTTGTCAGAGAGTGTCAACACTCTTACTTCGAACTACAGCCATAGGGGTAAGTGTTAAATTTTATACAAATCCAGTTTGTAAGTGTATTTTTTTTAGTTTAAATACCTTTCTTCAATTTACTGCCTTTACTTGTTATTCTGCAGATTTAATACACTAGAAAAACAGTCAGTATGTTACAATTTATCGCTAAGGGCTTTATCTGACATAAAACAATTTAGTAACATATATTATGGATTTCTCCTATGCAATTTTGTTTATTCCTTGTTATGACCAGATTGAATTATTTATAGCGGTCTGTCTGTATGGATGGATGGATAGATGTATAGATCGGCTAGTATCCATAGTGTGGAAGTGAAGCCATTTTAACCAATAGTGTATCTATTTCATGGTGGGAATTGTTGGATATGGATGTATAATTCTGGTGAAGGATGAGGAATTATGATGTGAATTCTCAACTCCTGGATAAGGACCATTACGTTGTGTAATGTGTACAGTGACATGTGGTTGTGAACCATATTTAATTTGCTTTGCAACACGAGGTTATTTGAACCATACTTAACTTGTTTTGTAATGTGGTTATTTGAACCATACGTAAGTTACTTTGTGGCATTTGGTTGTGTGAACCATATTTTTCTATTGTTACCATATGGTTGTGTGAACCACTTATTTTTCATTATCACATGGTTGTGTGAACCATACACTTTTTTCACTGATATTATATGGTTGTGTGAAACATACTTGTTTTATTGCATCATACGATTCTATGAATCAAACTCGTGTCTCTTCATTTGACTCATATGATTCTGTAAATCATATTCTTTTCATTATGCACATTGTGAATGTGAGAACCATACTCACATTCTTGTTACACATACGTGTATCTGTAACATGTAACTACAGTACAGTAGTAGTGTATTACATGTAGTGGGTGGGTGTGCAAGTCAATTTGCATATGTGTTGTAGTGAACATTTATTTATTCATCTTTTGTTTGTTTCATAAACTTCATACCCTCAAATTGTGTTGCATTATCATTCAATCCAAGCATCCATTCGGTTTCAATCCTGTTACAGTGACCTTGACATTTTACTACAATACCTGTATCAATATGTAATATCCTGCTTCATACTGCCAAATCTAAAAACTATTAAATGACCATCCAGCTAAAATTTAAGTAACTGCTCCATGTGTCTTTTACTTTTGACCCCTATAGTCTTTGATCTTAACCTTGAGGAATGTTCAATCTTTGTCTGCACGCTTTGTGTACCCCTTTTCATGTATCTGGGGGCAATGTTTGATAATAAACCACTGATACAACAAGGATTTATTGCTCTTGAAAAATCTTTAAACAACAAGTTTATGTTGGATGGATTGAAGTACAGATGGCTGGATGGACATTTGCATTACCATGCCTTGCAAGCTAATAATGCAAATGACACAAAAATGACTCACCTTTATTAATGCTGTTGCCTCAATAAATGATATTCCATAGGTATTGTGTTCCTCCATTCCCGTTGCTATGGTGAGAATATTTGGGTCAAAGATGATGTCATTTGGATTGAATCCAACTTTATCGACCAAAATTCTGTAGGATCTCTCACAAATTTGAAATTTTCTTTCTGCATCTGTTGCCTACAATTCACAAGAAAACAAGTGAGATTAAATATGCAAACTACTGAACCAGAAGGAAACACACAATTGGCAATATCAATTAAACATGCAGACAATTGATGCAAGAAAGTAACATACAACTGGCTATTATCAATTAAAAATGCAGACAACTTATGCAAGAAAGTAACATACAACTGGCTATTATCAATTAAACATGCAGACAACTGATGCAAGAAAGCAACATACAACTGGCTATAATCAATTAAACATGCAGACAACTGATGCAAGAAAGTAACATACAACTGTCCATAATCAATTAAACATGCAGACAACTGATGCAAGAAAGCAACACTCAATGGTCTAGAATCGATTAAACATGCTGACAAGTGAAGAAGCAGAACCTACAGCTACATAGGTGAAAGTTGGGAAAAACCACAATACTGAAAAGTGGTGAGGTATCAAGGGCAATGCCCTGGTGGGGAGTCTAGGGTTTGTGGGTCCAGGGCAAAGCCCTGGTGGAGAG